>JAHLJT010002406.1:20964425-21018189 GCA_031308135.1 Acheta domesticus | reverse complement strand
TATGGATTAGCTGGGGTGAAATTATCGGGATCTCCTAATAGATAAGGGTTTATTAATGATAGAATGGTTAAAAGTATTAATAATACAATAAATCCTGTGATATCCTTAAATGTGAAATATGGATGGAATGGAATTTTATCTAGATTTCTATTAATTCCCATAGGATTATTAGAACCTGTTTGATGAAGAAATAGTAAGTGAATTATTACGAATGCTGCTACAATAAAAGGAATTATGAAATGAAAAGTGAAGAATCGAGTTAATGTGGCATTATCTACTGCAAACCCTCCTCATACTCATTGTACTAGATCAGTTCCTAGATAAGGAATTGCTGATAAGAGGTTAGTAATAACTGTGGCTCCTCAAAATGATATTTGTCCTCATGGTAAGACGTAACCTATGAAAGCGGCAGCTATTACTAGGAATAGATTAGAATACCTACTATTCATGTGTGTATTAAATTGTAGGATCCATAATAAATTCCACGTCCTACGTGTATATATAAGCAGATGAAGAAGAATGACGCTCCATTAGCATGTATAGTTCGTAGTAGTCAACCAAAGTTTACGTCTCGGCAAAT
This sequence comes from Acheta domesticus, assembly GCA_031308135.1. Taxonomy (NCBI): domain Eukaryota; kingdom Metazoa; phylum Arthropoda; class Insecta; order Orthoptera; family Gryllidae; genus Acheta; species Acheta domesticus. Next base: position 21,017,609 of record JAHLJT010002406.1, on the reverse strand, counting down.
GTGTCTAATTCTATTAAATGCTATATTAATATCAGCGGTATAATGTATGGCTAGGAAAATTCCGGTTGTGAGTTGAATAATTAAACATAGTCCTAATAGGGATCCAAAGTTTCATCATGTTGAGATGTTGGAGGGGGTTGGTAGATCAATTAGTGAATTATTTATGATTTTAATTAAGGGATGGCTTGTTCGTAAGGGTTTATTCATTAGTTTGAATGACGTAAAGGACCTTCTTGGAAAGATGTAATTTAACAATAATAATTAGAGTGATTAATAGGTAAATGATTGTTATGATTGTTAATAAAAAATTTGGATGATTGTAAAGTTGATTTAAATTATTATTTTCAATTGAAAAGTTAATAAATTTGTTTGTTAAAGAATCGTTTTTGTGTAAGTGAAATGTAGTTAGATGATTATAGTATAAATAAGTAATTGATATGCAAGTGGTGACTGAAATAATGCTGATAATTATGGTTTTGATGGGTAATTGAAATATTTCATTTGATGCTAATCTTGTAATATAGATAAACAGGACTAATATTCCTCCTAGAAAGATTATGAAAAGAATATAGGAGAATCAATATGAGTATGAAATTGATCCTGTAATCAAGCAGATTATAAGTGTTTTGTATAATAATTAATAAAGTGATGGCTAAGGGGTGATTTATTATGATGAAAAAGATGTTAATTATTATAATTAAGAATATGAATATTAGAATGAAAATATCAGAGAATAGTTTAAGGGAAAATATTAATTTTGGGGATTAAGGATAGATGATTTATCTTTCTCTGAAGTTTTAAAGATATTCTTAATTTTGGTTTACAAGACCAATGTTTTATTTTAAACTATTAAAACTTAATGTTTGCATTTTTTTGTTTAATAATAGTATTGTTTTGTTATTTGAGTGGAATTTGGATTTATTGTTCTAAGCGAAAGCATTTATTGATTATTTTGTTGAGTTTGGAATATATAGTATTATTTACTTTTTTTTTATTGATGAGTTGATTAGGAAGTTTACAGTTTGAATTATTTTTTTCTATGATTTATTTGGTATTTGCGGTTTGTGAAGGTTCTTTGGGGTTAGGAATTTTGATTTCAATAGTTCGTTCTCATGGTAATGATTATTTTCAATCTTTTGTGGTATTGCGATGTTAAAATTTATTTTTATATTTATGTTTATGATCCCTCTTTGTTTTTTAAATGGGATGTTTTGATGGGTGGTTCAGTTTATATTTTTTTTGATAACATTTATTTATATGTTGTGTATTAATTTAAGTGGAAATATTGAAAGTTTAAGTTATTCCTGGGGTTTTGATATATTATCTTATGGTTTAATTTTGTTAAGATTTTGAGTTTGTGGTTTAATAATTATGGCAAGAGTTTCAATCTATCAAAATGATTATTATAAGAATTTATTTGTTTTTATGATTATTTTTTTAATATTAATGTTGATGTGTGCTTTTTCGAGAGTTGATATACTATCTTTTTACATTTTTTTTGAGGGTAGATTAATCCCTACTTTATTTTTGATTTTGGGGTGAGGGTATCAGCCTGAACGTGTTCAGGCTGGAATTTATTTGTTGTTTTATACTTTATTAGCATCATTACCTTTATTGATCGGTTTATTAAGCTTTTATCAATTGAATGGTACTTTAGTTTTATATGGTTTTTGAGGTGATGAAATTAATAATTTATTTGTATATTTGGGTATAATTATTGCATTTTTGGTAAGGATACCTATGTTTATGGTTCATTTATGATTACCTAAGGCGCATGTTGAGGCTCCTATTTCTGGTTCTATGGTATTGGCGGGTGTGTTATTGAAATTGGGTGGTTATGGTTTAATACGAGTTTTTGAGATTATGGTTTCTTGTTGTTTAAGGTATAATTTTATTTGAGTTGGGATTAGATTAGTGGGTGGTTTTTTAATAAGTTTGGTATGTTTACGTCAGGTTGATTTAAAGTCTTTAATTGCTTATTCTTCTGTTGTTCATATGGGAATGGTTTTGAGAGGTTTAATGACTTTAAATTATTGAGGATTTTGTGGCTGTTATATGATGATGATTGGTCATGGTTTATGTTCTTCTGGATTGTTTTGTTTATCTAATATTGTATATGAGCGATTAGGTAGTCGTAGATTGATTATTAATAAAGGGTTAATATGTTTAATACCGAGTTTAACATTATGATGATTTTTACTTAGATCTTCAAATATGGCTGCTCCTCCTTCTTTAAATTTGTTGGCTGAAATTAGATTAATTAATAGAGTAATATCATGAAGTTGAATTAGTATAATTATGATTGGTTTTATATCATTTTTTGGGGCAGCTTATAGATTATATTTATTTTCTTATAGTCAACATGGAATGAATTTTTCTGGTTTATATAGATATGTTAATGGTTACTTTCGTGAGTATATTTTATTGTTTTTGCATTGATTTCCTTTAAATGTTATGATTTTGTGTGGAGATTATTTTTTCAGTTGTGTTTAGCTTTATTAGTTTAATTAGAATGTTGATTTGTGATATCAAAGGTATATGATAAATATATTAGGCTATTAATTATAATGTTTTTATTTGTAAATTATCGTTTGTTATTTTATTTTGTGTATCGTTAATTTCATTTTTTTTTGGATTAGTTGTGTGTGTTAATGAATATGTTATTTTTTTAGATTGGAATATTGTCTCTATTAATTCTTGTAGTATTGTGATGAGAATTCTTTTGGATTATAAATCATTATTATTTATGAGATTTGTTATATATATTTCTTCTTTAGTTATTTATTATAGAGATAATTATATAATGGGTGATGAGAATTTATATATACATACATATTATATCGAAATTAGCTCCTAATCCAGATATAAATATAGTTAAACAACCAATAAACAACAAAAAACCATTCATTGAATATCTTTCAATAATTACACCAAATCGAATAAGAAGATACACCCCTGCTGTTACCAAAGTAGAAGAATGAACTAAAGCAGAAACAGGAGTTGGAGCAGCAATAGCTGCCGGAAGCCAAGAAGAAAAAGGAATTTGAGCTCTCCTAGTCATAGCCGCCAAAATAATTAAAATAATCAAATATATCATTTCATTATCTAAATTACCAAAATTACTAACATATAAATAATTTCAACTACCATATCTTATTATTCAAGCAATAGATAATAATAAAGCAACATCACCAATACGATTAGACAACGCCGTAATCATCCCAGCATTATAAGACTTCACATTCTGATAATAAATTACTAAACAATAAGATACTAAACCTAAACCATCCCATCCTAATAAAATTCTAATTAAATTAGGTCTAATAATCAAAAATATTATTGATAATACAAACATCAATACTAAAATAATAAAACGAGATAAATTCTCATCACCCATTATATAATTATCTCTATAATAAATAACTAAAGAAGAAATATATATAACAAATCTCATAAATAATAATGATTTATAATCCAAAAGAATTCTCATCACAATACTACAAGAATTAATAGAGACAATATTCCAATCTAAAAAAATAACATATTCATTAACACACACAACTAATCCAAAAAAAAATGAAATTAACGATACACAAAATAAAATAACAAACGATAATTTACAAATAAAAACATTATAATTAATAGCCTAATATATTTATCATATACCTTTGATATCACAAATCAACATTCTAATTAAACTAATAAAGCTAAACACAACTGAAAAAATAATCTCCACACAAAATCATAACATTTAAAGGAAATCAATGCAAAAACAATAAAATATACTCACGAAAGTAACCATTAACATATCTATATAAACCAGAAAAATTCATTCCATGTTGACTATAAGAAAATAAATATAATCTATAAGCTGCCCCAAAAAATGATATAAAACCAATCATAATTATACTAATTCAACTTCATGATATTACTCTATTAATTAATCTAATTTCAGCCAACAAATTTAAAGAAGGAGGAGCAGCCATATTTGAAGATCTAAGTAAAAATCATCATAATGTTAAACTCGGTATTAAACATATTAACCCTTTATTAATAATCAATCTACGACTACCTAATCGCTCATATACAATATTAGATAAACAAAACAATCCAGAAGAACATAAACCATGACCAATCATCATCATATAACAGCCACAAAATCCTCAATAATTTAAAGTCATTAAACCTCTCAAAACCATTCCCATATGAACAACAGAAGAATAAGCAATTAAAGACTTTAAATCAACCTGACGTAAACATACCAAACTTATTAAAAAACCACCCACTAATCTAATCCCAACTCAAATAAAATTATACCTTAAACAACAAGAAACCATAATCTCAAAAACTCGTATTAAACCATAACCACCCAATTTCAATAACACACCCGCCAATACCATAGAACCAGAAATAGGAGCCTCAACATGCGCCTTAGGTAATCATAAATGAACCATAAACATAGGTATCCTTACCAAAAATGCAATAATTATACCCAAATATACAAATAAATTATTAATTTCATCACCTCAAAAACCATATAAAACTAAAGTACCATTCAATTGATAAAAGCTTAATAAACCGATCAATAAAGGTAATGATGCTAATAAAGTATAAAACAACAAATAAATTCCAGCCTGAACACGTTCAGGCTGATACCCTCACCCCAAAATCAAAAATAAAGTAGGGATTAATCTACCCTCAAAAAAAATGTAAAAAGATAGTATATCAACTCTCGAAAAAGCACACATCAACATTAATATTAAAAAAATAATCATAAAAACAAATAAATTCTTATAATAATCATTTTGATAGATTGAAACTCTTGCCATAATTATTAAACCACAAACTCAAAATCTTAACAAAATTAAACCATAAGATAATATATCAAAACCCCAGGAATAACTTAAACTTTCAATATTTCCACTTAAATTAATACACAACATATAAATAAATGTTATCAAAAAAAATATAAACTGAACCACCCATCAAAACATCCCATTTAAAAAACAAAGAGGGATCATAAACATAAATATAAAATAAATTTTAACATCGCAATACCACAAAAGATTGAAAATAATCATTACCATGAGAACGAACTATTGAAATCAAATTCCTAACCCCAAAGAACCTTCACAAACCGCAAATACCAAATAAATCATAGAAAAAAATAATTCAAACTGTAAACTTCCTAATCAACTCATCAATAAAAAAAAAGTAAATAATACTATATATTCCAAACTCAACAAAATAATCAATAAATGCTTTCGCTTAGAACAATAAATCCAAATTCCACTCAAATAACAAAACAATACTATTATTAAACAAAAAAATGCAAACATTAAGTTTTAATAGTTTAAAATAAAACATTGGTCTTGTAAACCAAAATTAAGAATATCTTTTAAAACTTCAGAGAAAGATAAATCATCTATCCTTAATCCCCAAAATTAATATTTTCCCTTAAACTATTCTCTGATATTTTCATTCTAATATTCATATTCTTAATTATAATAATTAACATCTTTTTCATCATAATAAATCACCCCTTAGCCATCACTTTATTAATTATTATACAAACACTTATAATCTGCTTGATTACAGGATCAATTTCATACTCATATTGATTCTCCTATATTCTTTTCATAATCTTTCTAGGAGGAATATTAGTCCTGTTTATCTATATTACAAGATTAGCATCAAATGAAATATTTCAATTACCCATCAAAAACCATAATTATCAGCATTATTTCAGTCACCACTTGCATATCAATTACTTATTTATACTATAATCATCTAACTACATTTCACTTACACAAAAACGATTCTTTAACAAACAAATTTATTAACTTTTCAATTGAAAATAATAATTTAAATCAACTTTACAATCATCCAAATTTTTTATTAACAATCATAACAATCATTTACCTATTAATCACTCTAATTATTATTGTTAAAATTACATCTTTCCAAGAAGGTCCTTTACGTCATTCAAACTAATGAATAAACCCTTACGAACAAGCCATCCCTTAATTAAAATCATAAATAATTCACTAATTGATCTACCAACCCCCTCCAACATCTCAACATGATGAAACTTTGGATCCCTATTAGGACTATGTTTAATTATTCAACTCACAACCGGAATTTTCCTAGCCATACATTATACCGCTGATATTAATATAGCATTTAATAGAATTAGACACATTTGCCGAGACGTAAACTTTGGTTGACTACTACGAACTATACATGCTAATGGAGCGTCATTCTTCTTCATCTGCTTATATATACACGTAGGACGTGGAATTTATTATGGATCCTACAATTTAATACACACATGAATAGTAGGTATTCTAATCTTATTCCTAGTAATAGCTGCCGCTTTCATAGGTTACGTCTTACCATGAGGACAAATATCATTTTGAGGAGCCACAGTTATTACTAACCTCTTATCAGCAATTCCTTATCTAGGAACTGATCTAGTACAATGAGTATGAGGAGGGTTTGCAGTAGATAATGCCACATTAACTCGATTCTTCACTTTTCATTTCATAATTCCTTTTATTGTAGCAGCATTCGTAATAATTCACTTACTATTTCTTCATCAAACAGGTTCTAATAATCCTATGGGAATTAATAGAAATCTAGATAAAATTCCATTCCATCCATATTTCACATTTAAGGATATCACAGGATTTATTGTATTATTAATACTTTTAACCATTCTATCATTAATAAACCCTTATCTATTAGGAGATCCCGATAATTTCACCCCAGCTAATCCATTAGTAACCCCCGTCCATATTCAACCCGAATGATACTTCTTATTTGCATATGCTATCTTACGATCAATTCCTAATAAATTGGGGGGAGTAATTGCCTTAGTAATATCAATTGCCATCCTATTCATTATACCATTCTCATTTAACAACAAATTTCGAAGTATACAATTTTATCCTATCAATCAATTACTATTCTGAATTTACACCTCAATCGTGATTCTACTAACATGAATCGGAGCACGACCAGTAGAAGAACCATACATTTTAACAGGACAAATCTTAACCGTTAGATACTTCTTATACTTCCTTATTAATCCATTAACCTTTAAATTATGAGATCAACTTATTGAATAAGTTAATAAGCTTTAAAGCATTTGTTTTGAAAACAAAAGATAGAATTAAACATTCTATTAACTTTGTTCCTAAAATGTCTCAACAAACTACATTACTAACTCAAAACGAAAAACAACAAAAAAAGATCAAATAATTTAAAGAAACAGGCAAATATACCTTTCAAGCCAAATATATCAACTTATCATAACGAAAACGAGGCAAAGTTCCACGAATTCAAATAAAAACAAATGATATAAAAACCAACATAAAATAAAATAACAAAGAGAATATATCACCACCAAAAAAAATTAAAACAGTTAATATTCTCATAAACAAAATTCTAGAATATTCTGCCATAAAAATTAGTGCAAAACCACCTCTTCTATATTCCACATTAAAACCTGATACCAATTCTGACTCACCCTCAGAAAAATCAAAAGGAGTTCGATTAGTCTCAGCCAAACAAGAAGAAAATCAACAAAAAAAACAACGGAATACAAAGAAAAAGAAATCAAATATATGACTGATAAATATAAAATAAATTCATACCAAAACCCCCTACTAAAACAATATATCTCAATAAAATCAACGCTATACTTACCTCATAAGAAATAGTCTGAGCTACAGCACGTAATCCCCCCAACAAAGCATAATTAGAATTAGATGACCAACCAGCCAACATTATAGAATATACTCCCATCCCTGTACAACAAAAAAAAAAACAATAACGCCAAATCAAAAGAAATTAATTCATAACCTAAAGGATAAATTAATCATACTAAAAGAGATAAAAATAGGCTAACTACTGGACATATAAAATATATTATATAATTAGACATTATAGGGTAAGTTTGCTCCTTACAAAACAATTTAATAGCATCAGCAAAAGGTTGGGGAATCCCCACCATACCAACTTTGTTAGGACCCTTACGAATCTGAATATAACCCAAAACCTTACGCTCTAATAAAGTCAAGAAAGCCACACCAATCAATACAAAAATTACTAAAACAATATAACAAACTAAACTTATAATATAATTTAACAATACTATATGTAATATTATTACATTCATGAATTCTAAATTCATTGCACTTCCTTCTGCCAAAATAGTAATTAATATAATTCCAAATAATAAATTATTTAATGTACTTAATCCTTTCGTACTAAAGTACATAGCTATAAATAGAGATAGAAACCAACCTGGCTCACACCGGTCTGAACTCAGATCATGTAAGAATTCAATGGTCGAACAGACCAATATATTAAGCTCCTGCACTTAACAATCTTCTTAATCCAACATCGAGGTCGCAATCTTTATTATCAATATGAACTCTCCAATAACATTACGCTGTTATCCCTAAGGTATCTTTATCTTCATTCCATAATACAGGATCAATTAACCAATCATCATAGTTAAACATAAAGAAGTTAAATTATTCTCTTGTCACCCCAACCAAATACAATATATTAACATCTATAAAAAACCACCAAACATAAATTTCAATATAATAATATTAAGATCTATAGGGTCTTCTCGTCCCCTATTTTCATTTGAGCCTTTTAACTCAAAAGTAAAATTCAATACATCACTCCGAGACAGTTATTATTTCGTCAAACCATTCATTCCAGCCTCCAATTAAAAGACTAATGATTATGCTACCTTTGCACGGTCAATATACCGCGGCCATTCAACTCCTCAGTGGGCAGGCACGACTTCAAATCAAAACAAGAAGACATGTTTTTGATAAACAGGCGAACAACTAATTTTGCCTAATTCCTTAAAGTAAATAATCAACATATTTAAATCAACAAATCATCTACTAATTACATCATCATTACTTAAAGTATAAATTAACTTTAATATCTCAATATATAACATTAATACACTAAATTATATAAATTACCTATATATATATAATTTATAACAAACTCACAAACAATAACTAATTTAAAGCTCATATTCCATTAACATAATGTAATATTTAATTCACAAATCCAAGCTTATCCCCAGATCAGTAAGACTCTTAAATAATATTCATAATATATATATATAAATATATATATATATATACGGAGCGCACGGAGACCTTGTTTAAGGCCCGGCACACAGGTTCCGGTATAGCGGTGAGGTTTATGTGTACAAGTCACTTGTACAGGTAAATATAAGTGTATATGCCAGCCGCTAAAGGCAAAACTGCACAAGCATAACGACCTGCCCAGACGACCGGAGAAGAATCGAAATTCTGTTCATTCTCCCGGTCCAGGCGTGTAGACCTGAGTGTGTATGCAAGTCACTTTGGCACGCCTGTACAGTTTTTACGCTACTTGTGGCTAGTTCCTTTTGTAGAGAGCGTCGGCCGTCTTTGTGTTTGTGTACAGTAGTACTAAGTAGTGAATACGCCTACGATACCCTTTTTTCAGCACATTGTAGATATCTTCGTATGTCTCCAGAATTATTTTGCCATAAGCTGCAGCTGATATTACAGTAGAATATTTAAGACATTTATACTATCGACACGTTGCAAAAAAAACTGAAAATAGCTGTTAGTCTCTCATAGGGACAAATAGTTCTCCTAACTGTATTTTTATTTTGTATTAGAGGAGTTACAAGTGGCAACAGTTTTTGGTATACTTCTTAATTCACTCACAAATAATTAGGGTAATCTCCCCCTCTTTTCGTAATCTTTATTGAGTATATTCATTTTTAAGTCAATTTTTACAGCAGGTTTTGCGTTTTCGCTTCTTTTACAGTTCATGGTCACTAACAAACAATCCGACAAAAGCAATCGCGTCGTTTTCTTCTTTACTTGCCAACCTGGGACTAAGTTAACATCTTCCGTAGCGTGTGTGTATAGCCTGCACAGGTATACCTTTTCCGGTTTACCTGTGCAGGTTTACTTGTCAGGTGTGTGTATATATATTGTAACGTGTGTGCCGGGCCTAAGAGAGGCATTGTGCTGTGCAGTGCCCGACCGCGTGAAGTCGCAGTGCCCGCCGGTGCACGAGCCCCCAGGCGGCTGCCCGCCCGCGGCCCTCAAGCGCTGCTGCCAGTACGAGCAGGAGGCGCCCCCCGCGCTTGTGTGAGCCCCGCCCCCGCGCCCCCCTGCGCCCCCTGCGCCCCCTGCGCCCCCTGCGCCCCCTGCGCCCCCTGCCCCCCACCCCCACCCACGGCCACAATCCCGTTCCTGTGCGCAGTTGCATGCCCCTGCTGCCTGCATTCTACGAGACTGACAAGCAGCGGCCAGGCAGGAAGGAGGACAAGACGTGCCCCTGCTGCCTGCAGCCGCTTCCGCCTCCGAAGCCCGACGTGTGTGGGCCCCCTTGCCCTCCGCTCCCACCCCCGTGCCCCGCGCCGCTGCCCAGCAAGGGCCAGGACTGCCATCCCAAGACACAGCACCAGGCCCCCATGTCTGGAAAGGGCCACGACTGCTGCGGCAAGAACACCCAGCACCAGGCGCCCAAGTCTGGCAAGGGCCACGACTGCTGCACCAAGAACAAACAGCACCAATTGATGGGCGGCTCTGCCTCCTCCAACGCCCACTCCTGCCACCACCACGACAGCGGGGCGAAGGTCGACGAGTGCGGCAACAGTGCGTACCACTTTGCGCCATCCAAAAATTTTGTATTTTCCGCATTTGGAATAAAAACAACAGCATAGTAAGAGTCTACGGCAAAATCCTTTACTAACTAGGGGTGTTACAACTCTATTATCTCTCCCTTAAAAAAGGTAACAATCTCGCAAATTCGGCCCAAATTAACACTTCAGTCACTACTCATTAAACGTATTATAAATTGTAAAACCCTTGGTGCGAAAACATTTTAAAGCTAATATCATCACAAATTAGACAATTAAATGTAATATGAATGAAAAATTGCTAGCCTTCAGGAATTATCAGATTGGAATCCAAAAATGGCATTCCGCGTCGCGGGACGGCAGTTGTAGTTCAGTGAATTATACTTCTCATTGTTAAGAAATGTTTTAGCTCTACGAAAAGCAGTTCTATTTGTCAAATTTGTGTTGGGTCATTCCAAATTAAATCAACCCAGTTTTAATTACTATTTTACCTGACCATTTTAGATTGAGAAGAAATTTGACACATAGTATGAATGAAGAATAAGAAAACTACAAATTTTGAGTTTGTGAAATACAGCCATGTAAAATTTTTCAAAATTGGGTTCCTGAAAAATTTTTAATTGATGTAGAACATCTCCAAATTAAGATAGAGAGATGGAAAAGTCATAAGAATCGTTTTAGAATTTTTTCAAAACTTTTGATGCTGAGCATTTTGAAAAATCTCAAAATTTAAATTTTAAATTCAAATTCGAAATCCTTTTGGAACCTAACGCCTGTCGAGTTGTATATCATACAAAAGGCCATAAATAAAGCGCTGTAAACTGACTTTTCCAACTCTCTATCTTAATTTGGAGAAATTCTAAATAATTTAATTTTTTTCGGAACCCAATTTTGTAAACTTTTACATGGTTGTATTTCACAAACGAATGGAAATACTTTACGCAAAATTTGTAGATTTATTATTCTTCATTCGCACTACCTATACGTCATATTGCATCTAAATCTGAGATGATGTAAAATGTGTTGATTTAATGTGGAATGACCCTGTTGAAATTTGCTTGAAAAAAAAATTAGCGTTCGTACCAAATGTTTTAGGGTTTCATATGAGTTTTACAAAAAATGACAAATGAAATGTGTTAATTCGGAGATAAATTGCGGCATATATAGTATTATATAACCATTGCTAAGAGCGAGAAAGTATGTGTTGTTTTAGCACCACTAATTTTAATAAATATAAATGTTGTCAATTAATTGTTTTTATTCTAATTAAGTCGCCAAAATTTTCTTCCTCCCCTCAGTCTATCGAATTATTTCACCCACCGGGTTTCAAATACATGTTTAAAACCTAGTTTACTTTATTTGGTGCTATGTATCTTAAAACAAATTTAAAAAATCCTTAAAAATTTTAACGTCCAGTTCATGAAAATCTCATATATATTTGGGTCTGTACGCTTGTCAAACCAAATAGGTAATACAAATGAAAGACAAAATCAACATTGACGAACCTCAAAAAAAGGCTCGTTACTAGAACAAATACTTATTATTTCATAGCAAATATTGCTGTTTCATTTTTTAGAAAAAAATTGCAATATTTTAAAACTTAAGTCCTAATGAATCGTTAAGTACTAATGATACGTTTTCTGATCAAGCTGAAACTTTGAGATCCATTTTTTCTAGTAACTTTTTAGGAGTTCCCGTCAAAGAAGTTTTGAAAATCAGTCTTCGACCACCCCACTGTTCAGGTTTAACGGTGGCGCTTAGCATTTTGAATTTTTATTTTTCAGAGATGCCAGTACCAGCAGCAAAATGTTGCCCAATGCCTGAGCACCATACGGTGTGTCCGCCGTACGGAACGGATCTCCCATGCGCCCACGAGATAGAAACCCAATGCACTGACAGGTGAGACACATGCTATTCACGCGCACATCCTTTTGTAAATTAACGATACTGAAATATTATGAAGTGTCTGGTTGAGAGGTTAGCCATATTTTTCTTTATTTTGTTTATTGAATTTTAGTTATTAGATATCCTGTAATATTCAATTGGGCTCCCAATACAGAGTAGTTAAATTCTCCAAGTGTTGCCTTTGTAGTTGGGTTTTCACTCATTATTGCACATGAAATCACAATTGAAATATCAACAATACTATTTTAAAATCTTATGGCCTAGTAACAATTTAAATCCAAGATGTTAAATTACAGATATAATTAGTCCTAATAAAATTTTTCTGGTTAACCGTATTTACAATTTTACTTTCCCGTATACATACGTATATACGGAGTAATATTACGGCCGGGCCGTACCGCGATGAAGAAAATGTGGATAAATCCAGTTGCTAAATTAAGGAAAACTAGTGGTGCTAAAGAATGGCACAGACTTTCCCGGATTAGTTTTCTATTTCGTTTGGTCTCCGATAGCTATTCGGACTTGCCAATAATCTTGATGGCTGCCAACTATCGCCGCCCAAACTACATTTTTTGTCATTTTCTTAATTTTCCGTTTTCTAATACTAGAACAAAAATATTATTTTAATCATATTAAAAAACAGTTAAACCTTGTCCTAAATAGCAATTTTCGTTGAAATATTTGCAGACGTTTTCAAGAAAATGGCGTTTAAGAGCGACTGTAAATGCGAAATTTGAAGCTCTTTTTCACAGAACTTTTTTGAGTTTTCGAAAAACTTCATTGAAAGACATTTGAAGCACTTACATTCATTCATAAAATCAATAGTGTTTACAAATGGCTGGAAATGTGCATTTTAACCATATGAGAGAACTTTCAAAAAAATACATGTTACTAATTTTTGAAAAAAACAAAATAATATCCCGAAATGAACTTTACGCTATATTAAAGGGCGCAATTAGAACTTCCATTCAAAAAGTTTAAACAAAAAATGTGAAGCCATTTTTGAGAAAATGTCCTTTGAGCGTTTCTGAAAATACGGAATTTTGAGCTAGTTTTCGCAGAAATCTATTCAATTTTCGATAGACTTTATTTGTCGTTATTTAATGAACATTTACTCATTAATATAATAGTGTGAATAAATCGCCGCGGATGTAAATATTAATGACGTGAGAGGCAAGTAAAAAACTTACATTTTTGTAATTTTGAAAAAACAAAACACTAGAGCAATATGGCATTAATGTCATCTCATAGAGCACATTTAGCACTATCCCTATCAAAAGTTTAAAGAAAAGATTTCGACCGTTTTTGAGAAAATATGGGTCTTTGTAATTTTTCAAAATTTCAAATATTCCGTGCAATATTGCGCAAAAACTACTAAAATTTTCAAAGAATGTACAAATCCTTAATGAAAGAACACACTTTTTACAACAAATTTTATTCGAAGGAAAAATATCTATCTTAGTGTTGTTCACAGACTGACGGACTGACGGACGGACGGACCGACGACGAACAGACGGACAGAAAACTGTTGTTTTTTGTTCTTTTGTTTTTTATTACTCCGTATATACGTACGTATACGAGAAAGTAAAAATTCTCTATCTCGTGGTGTAGCCAGAATCCCTTATTTCAGCGTCCTTCGTACCAAAAAACCAATTCAAAGCAAAACGTCCATCCATCCGTCCGTCAGTTCGTCAGTCCATCAGTCCGTCTGTCCGTCTGTCCGTTCTGTCCGTCCGTCAGTCTGTCCGTCCGTCTGTAAAGAACACTAGCGCCTGAACCATAGTACAATTTCTTCCAAAATGAAACTTTCCCAGTCGATCTGGTTCCACTCAAGGCGCCGCAATTTTGAAAAACGATCTACAAAATTTGGCGGTAATTACGTGAAGACCCCCGGACATTTTCAAAATTTTCTCAAAAACGGCTCCAATTTTTTTCTTTAAATTTCTTGTACAAATAGAAAAAAATAACACTTATTAAGATGGCATAGGTCCGATTCACTCTGAATTTTCGAAAATTGCAAATGATTGAATTTGTTTTCGGTTTCTTCCTACAACTACAAAATTGAAGATACAGATTTTTTCTCCAAATAAATTTTGTAGTTTTCGCGCAACATAGCGTGCAGTTATTAGCAAATTTAGCGTGTTGTTGTTTCATAGTTTTAAAAAATTACGAAAACAGGATTTTCTCAACAACTGCTCCAAATTTTTTCTTTCAACTTTTGGTAAGAATAGTGCCTAATGATGCCTATGAAATGACGTAAACACCATATTTCTCTATTCTTTTGTTTTTTCAAAAAGTACAAAATGTATTTTTTTTTACTTCGTCACTTTAGAAATACCTTGCTCGAGAAGTTCTAAAAAGTGCTAAAATGTATTAAAAACGTTCAATACCACACGCTTTTCATCACTTCGTAATAATTTACCGCTGTGGAGTTTCACTAGGGAAGGACCTGCAGGGGGAGGACCAGAAGAACATCCGAAATCTTCAAGCGAACGTTTTGAAATGCTTCACAAAAATCTCTAAACGTCGGTTTGCAAGGGCATACCGACTGCCACTGTGCGTGACCGAACCTGCGTCCATCAGTTCTTAAGAAATCAACAGCTCTAATTACTTCTGAACGTGCGCGGGTTTCAGTTCGTCTCTTGTCTCACGGATTAATTTTCTCCGTTAGAGCTGATATCAAGCAGGCACTGGACACACAACTGTGATCGACATTGATTTCTGCTCTTCCGGGAGTGCAAACGTGGGAACAATGATCTTTTTATTTTGGAATACGTGTTATAGATTGTAAGTTTAGTCTGGAATTTTAACATTGTGAGAGAAATGAGCCATTACATCGAAAAGTATTTTCTTTTGTTCATGAACACGCCTCACACCGTATCGTTTCAACTAGGCATTGTAAGCATCCCAAACCACGTCCTATTATTTACATACACATTTTTCTTAGGGTGAACGGAGAATACAATACATATGCATTAAATGAAAACACTTGCTTAAGGAAAAAACTGATAAAATTTTACAAATTTCATGTTTCAAGCATTATTGTAATGTTTTGTTTGTTCAACGCGGCATCTCTTGCTAGAACGAGATTTAATGGCTCATTTTTTTTCTGTGGTTGCACGGCAGCTGCGCACCGCCGCCGCCGCCCTGCTGGACGTCGAAGAGCGCGGGGCACGGCAAGCAGAGCGACTGCTGCCCCTCGCCGCCCTAATGCCAAGTGTTTGCACGGCAGCTGCGCACCGCCGCGGCCGCCGTGCTGGGAGCCCATGAGCGCGGCGTACGGGAAGCAGAGCGAGAGCTGCCCCACGCCGTGCCTGGCGCCGCGCCTGCCGCCCTGCCCGCCAGACTGCACGCCCGGCGCCGAGTGCCTGCCCGACCAGCGCGGCGCGCTCCGCCCCGACATGCGCGACTGTCCGGCGCTCGGACGCAACTTCTGCGTGCACGAGGCGGCCGCCCCGCGCTGCCACGGCGCGCCCCCGCAAGGTGACACACACACACACACACACACACGCAGAAGGGTGCTCTGCGCACGTTTCCTTGACTTCTGGGATCCCTACCTTCACCCACGCACTAGCTCAGTTTTTTTCATTTATTACTTCCTGTTCGACAATTTGGCTTTCAGGGCATTGAAATTTACAATATGTGGACAGTATTTTTGGACACTAACAGTTACCTCTTTAAGACGATTTATGAAGGCAATTTTTTAAGAATTAGACAAATATATAAGACCAAGAAACATGGAAAAGAAGAGAAAATAAATAACATTACGGAGGATGAAATTTATCTTTCGGAAATTTGAAATTAATTCTACGAGGAAAGGGAGACGTTTTACCAAGATAATGTAAAAAATGTTACATGGTGTAATGAAGGAAGAGTATCAAAAAATTGGAGACTATAATTTTTAATCAAACCAGGGATTGTAGGGAGATTTAGTTCACTAGCTGAAGTCGCAAACGAGTGTTTTTGGCAACAATTCATATTCGCTCCAGTGTGACAAAAGCTGTTGGCAAAGGAAAAATAACCTATGAATTTTGTGCTATTATCCCTTCGTGAAGAAACAGAGTTACTGCCGTGAAAATATGTAAAATGTTAATTTGAATAAATATATTTCCCACTGAACTCCAGCAAACGTGCACAGATAGTCAAGACACATTTCTACTGCCTTCGTACTCTACTCCTTTGCGCAGGAGTTGTAGTAGTAGCTCCTTTGCGTATCAGTTGTTTTCAACTTTCTCAACTCTGTGGAGCACTTCATGGTTTTCTCAGTAAACCACAGCATTCTATTATCTTAAAGTCTTCGTTCTTAAATTGGCTCATTCTCTCATAAAACTGTTCTTGCTCTACCGTCACTTGCGCTACTTTTTAATAACCTCTCGCCTAAACAATTTTATACCTTCTCAAGAATACACTATTTTCTCCTGGAACCTCGTTTCTTCCTGCCATCTAGATCTCGACATACTTCTACCTTTATTTTCCTCTTTCAACGGTTTCTATCTATCCCATTTTCTCCACTTTCTAAAACCTCTTCAGAGACTAATTCTAATCCTTCCGCCTCGTTCGTTAACTTATACTGCCTATTTCTTTTCTAAATGCATAGCCTTCTGTGATGCTATCTAGTCCCATTATTATAATTTCACTGACTTACTTGCAATAGATAATTCCAAGGGTGGTATAAAAATTCTCGAGATAAATTCACGAACAGCGAAAAATTGAAGTGAATTTATCGGAAAATTTTCGAAGCACTCGTGGGACTTATTAAGACTATTTCACGAATGAAACTGAAAAATAATTAATAAAATTTATATTTAAAATTTAATTTATCATAAAATTTTAATAAACGTTGCATTCAAACTCTTTTGTACTCAGATGGTGGAGGTAGCTTTGGAACAAGAGATCACAATGTAGTACGAAAAAAAACGAATTTGTTTTTAATTCATTATCTCCAACACTGTTACTAATTGCCCAATTTTGAAAACTACCTGGATGAGGTTTTTGCTTTACTTTGGCCATCTCGTCAGTTTTTCGTTACCCATTATTGTCTTAAGGGCTGGTCTAAAAGCCAGCTTAAAATCTACTCCTTAATGCTGCGGTAAAAATGATGATATTCGCATGGGGCTCGCGAGAATACCATACGTTATGCAACATAAACGGCCTGATTCCACAAGCAGCTTCTTCAAAAATAACTTACGAGATTCGTCACTAATTAGTAAGTTTTATATATTTTAAAATATGTAAATAGTACATAATAATTTCCAGTTTTTGAAATTATGGAATCAAATTTACCTCTCCTCACAAGAAAACAATCGTCACCCATTGATTTTCGCACACCAAATACATTTATCCGTTCAAGTAAAACGGTCAATTCTGATGTTGGGATATTTCCCAATTCTAATAGTTTGCATTTGTATTGTGAACTTAATGCGGTGCTTACGCTTAAGACTTGCGTCACGCATTGAACTGAAGGTTATTTGAACTGACGAAGTAATTCTTTTAAAAAAAATTGTATTTATTTAAGAGTCCGACTCTGCTGCTCCGGTACGGCACCATCCATAGCCAACAACAACATTTAATCAAAAACATTAGAGCCTTTTTTTAAATTGTGAAAACGTCCCAGGGGTTTCATGTAAAGTACCCCAAAATTAAAAATCCAAGAATCGGTTTCAAATTCACGAATCCATGTCATCAGATCGATTACTAGGGGAATATCAATGTTGGAGAAACTCTGTTGAACGGTTTAGCCGTTGCGTTGTTCACAGAAAGACGAACAGACGTTTTGCCGTAAATGGATTTTTCGGTATAAAGAACCAACAAAACATGGATTTTGGCTACACCATATTTTAGATAATTTTTTACGAAATTTAGTTTCTGGATTTATCCACTTTTTTGTAACTAGGGCCTAGGGCCTAATAAGGGTTTTCTCCCAAAATTTCTCCACTTTTCCGGCGGTGTTTCGGCATGATCTCTCTACTGCGTAAGCGGTGGCAAGAAAGTAAAACTCTGTAGTACATATTTTGTACTAATTAAATATTTAACATCTTATGATTATATTTTACGATTTTCAATTTTTTTAAATATTCTAGCAATTTTCTTGAAATTTATTTCAAGAATCTGTCCCCAGGTGGTGAAATGAAAAAGTGTAACCGTCACAGAGGCCTTAAATTCTGGAGGCTGTTCGAAGAGTTGACAGCTGAATGGTTAAAATGGTTTGAATAACTGGGCTTATGCTGGGAGATCTACGTACGTTCCGGTGGGGCAGTCAATTCTTTGGACAGTCAAATATCATCTGCAAAATTATAATCTAATGACAACAGGAGATAATTCCGTTGTTCTTTTTTACCATTACATCCCCTTTGTCGCAGATTCGAAAGGCAGTGGATGCATGTAAAATAAAACACCACCAACGAAGACTCCCAGGCCCAGAAACTTAGTATTGATTGCTGAAGGTTGGTTTCAGATCGTTTGATAAATACGTTAACATATATTATAATATGTTAATAAAGGAACGGGAATTAATGAAAACAAAATTATCCTACAATGTATATTTCGTGACTATGATATTTTAACGAACGCTAGTCCATTGATTTATTGTAAAGATGCTCAATATGACAAGGTAAATTATTCTTGTTGCCTAAAAAATTGCCAACCGGCTCGGAAAACTCATTTCTATATTCTATCTTTGCCTCACAACAACAATGAAATTGAAACGAAACGTGGGTGAGTAAAATAGAAGTAGTTGACAATATGCCACAGTTTATTGGGTATAGTAATATTTGGAATAATTTACGTTATTACCCACGTTTCTTACGCACTGAATAGTAAGAATTTGTGAGGATTCTCATCGTCAGTAAGCGAAGCACAAGTTCAAATTTAGACCCTGAATACTTCATGAAAAAAATATATTTATTTAAGAAGACCACAGTAATGTTTTCAATTAGAACTTTTAAAAAACATTATTTTACAAAATAGAAGTGAATTGGTTTCATGAAATGTATCTGATTATTGTTGGATTTTATTATTTCTCTGTATATCTTCCAAGGATATCCGTGTATTCAGTTGTCTCAAGAAGTTATTTGAATAATAAGATTAAAGTTTTTACACACTTAAAAGTAAGAATTTGCGAGTATTCTCGGGAACCGAAACATCATTTCGAACTTGGATTGTGAATACTTCGTGAAATGGTCAATTTATTTTAGAAGTCCACAGTAATATGTTTTCAATTACAATTTCAGTTGTCTCCATGATTAACTTGAATAAGAAGTTTAAACTTGCGATGTGGCTGTTGCGCGCAGACTCGTCCGAATGCGAGCACAAGATGATGGGCATGCTGGAGAACGCCGCCGCCTTCCAGACGGCGCTGCCCAGCACCCGCGAGAACTCGCCGTACTGCGCGCCCGCCGACTACAACGTCATGTACTGCGGCCGCAGCGGCACCGACTTCCCCATGTACTGCGCCACCTCCTGTGGGATACAGAAAAACGCACCAGGCCATCCGAAGCCACGAGAGGTACATAGTGTCCCTTACCCGCTACCCAAGGAAAAACTTCAATGTAAAATTTGGAGCCATTTTATAAGAAAATTTTGAAAATGTTCTTAAGACTTCATGAAAAGTACCTCCCAAAAAACAGTTTATCCGTTTCATACTAAAATCGCCTTGAGCTAGTTTAGATCGATCGGGTAATATCAATTTTTTAGAAAATCGTCCTGAACGGGTTGGGCGCTAGCGTTGACCTTCGACCGCCGTTTTACCGTTAAACAATTCTTCGGTGTCAAGGACTCATAAAGCGTGGATTCGCCTGCACCTCTTAGAGCAAGTATTTTGCTAGATATAGGAACAATATTTATCCACTTTTTTTGTTTCCAAGATCACACAATCTATCGAAAAATCGCTGATTTCCACTGCATTTTAATGTTTTATCTTTACTATATGAGTACGGAGCAAGGCGAGAAAGTAAAATAATGTTTCGAGAGAAATTAGTTTGATAATTAATTTTACAATATTTTTCAAAATTACTTTGGAAGTCTTTTTACACATAGTAAAAACAGGTCTATATGAGTGCTCTTTGAAAAATACCTTTTGAATTATAGAAATTGAACTCACAAAATGCATTCAGAATATTGTCACTTGAAAGCTAGCTTTTCAAGAAAGTTGCAAAGTTCTGTAATAACTGCACACGGTGCAGACTAAAAGTGGTAAATGAATTTGGAACTTGGTGAAAAAAATTTATTATCCAATGTTTAGACATTATTTAAAAATTTAATCAATATTTAGACATTATTTTAAAAATATGTTCTTGTTATTTACGTTGGTAAACACGCACTTAGCCCTTTAGCAACCAACCATCTAAACAACTCTTTAAGGACGCGTCCATAGCAACGGCCATTAAAATGCTTGGAGTCCATTATAGTTATTTATGTATCAAGGGGGTTAAGTATATGTTTTTGCCCCGAGGGCGACTTCCAATCCCTCGGGCCAGAGGCCCTCGGGTTTGGAAGTCGCCCTCGGGGCAAAAACATCTAGTAACGCCCGTGGTGCATACAAAACTTTATGGTTTACTAGTTCGTTGCTGAATAAAACGAGAATTCGAAACATTTTGTATTATTTCTTGCGTCTAAAGTGAAAAGACGCATTATGATGGTCATTTGTCAATATGACGTCAGATAAACAAAACAAAGTGTATATCTAATTTCTATTGCATAATCGTTATTGGACTGATTTGTTCGTGCAAAATGATAGAATATTGTAAAGTTCCTGAGGAAATTTTCGCAAAAGCTATCAATATTACGGACAATGATTCCCATTAAAATCTTGAGAAATATATGAAACTGTTTACTGTGTATTTGATATTTACGAGTGTGACTAAAAGTGTAAATTGCGCTGATGAAACTGTACTTTTAGGTTATTAGCGTCTATTGTCAAACGTTATTTACAATATGTCATAATGCCAAAAAATAACATTTCGAGGATGTTAGCCGATGTGCCTTGTATATCTTTTTACTACTACTACTACTACTACTACTACTACTAGTACTGCTACTGAAGAAGAATTTACTAATTAATCTCTAAGAAAGGTGATAAGTAACAGTGAAATGGGAGTGATTGATGGCAATTATAAATTCACGGAAACATTCCAAAATTGCAATTTTCATTTAAATTAAGCAAAATAAGGTTTATAACGAATTATTTTATTCATTTGAGCATTATGCCATTTATTTATTGTATTTTCTTGCATCTTAACTTTAAAATGTCGAATTCATAAGTATGTTCTGTGTGTTGTGTTGGTACTAGAGCGGGCCGTAAAGTATTCAAGAGGCCCTAGGGCATAAACAATCAGAAAGGCCCGCAAGGGTATTAAGTATACCATTACGTGTTTTGTTTCAGGTCTGTAAACACACAGCAATGAACTAGTAAACCATAAATATATTTCAGCGGACTTTCGGGTTTAGATTTTATCAGTGCTTGTACTTGTAACTTAGTTACTTGCTTTTCTGATATTTTAGGCTTGTAATTATCTTAGATGTTTTCTTCAAATATTCATTAACTTTATAATAGTACATTCAAATAAATTTTAAACAATTAGTCTTCAGTATTCACTGTTATTTCAAATTATAGGGAATGAATAACTTACGTGGATACTCAGTCTTTTCACCTATGTTTATACATTTTTTTCAGCATACTAAAGTATGACTAGACAGTAGTTGATTTCAATGTTTGTGATCGTTCAAAAATGGTAGCCTAATGTCTTCGTTAATGCCTCCAACATTCCTTTTCCTTCGACAACCACAAAATAAATCATAAGCTTTTTCATTAGTGGTTATAGATTTAGAAGGCATCAAACTACATCTTGCATCGTCTGCTTCCTCCAGAATATCATTGGCACGAAATATCTGCTGAAACTTCAAAATTTCCGGATTTTTTTCTCAATCAGCTTGCATTACCAGAAAAAGCATTCAACTGTTTAACCACAAGCAAAGTATCCAGTACAACCAAACCCTTGCTACAGAAACCGAGAGTAATGACAATTTTTCTTAACTCATGAAAGTGATAAAAGTTTATTTTCAATAAGCGATAAACTAAAATAACAAAAAACATTGCATGTGACTCGTCCTCTATTAGTCTTTAAGGACTCAGCTGGAAGGTTAACTACTCGGCTTCGCTATCGCTCCGCCTCGCAGTTAACATTCCGGCTTCGTCCTTAAAGACCTATTTAGAGGACTCGTAACATAAATAACTATTATTGCATGTTTATATGTTTATTACAACTTCAGATCATTAGGTAAAATAAATAACCATTATAATACATATATCATGTTTAATTATGTAACATGTTTGTATGAACTCAAAATAACACTGTATTGTGACATAATTTCTAACAAGAATGTTTTAGTCTATAAAATATGCGTTGTTAAAAAGTAATTGCGCTCTTGCAGTTTTGTATGCGTTAGTGCTCTGGGACACAATATTTCATGGTTAAAAATGTCAATTTTTTACGTCATAAATAATTTTTATTGCTCTCTTTCACTACCGCAGCAACAAAAACCGATGATTTTTTGGTAGAAAAACTCTCATAACGTGGCCTTGATAGTGTAAAAGTGGATAAATCTGTTCCTGTATGTAGTAAATTATCGGTGAGGAATCAATTGTCTGTACCTCCATCAGTCTGAACTAAACGCTAGGGCATAAACCATTTAGAAAATGTTCACCGAAACTGAAATTTCTCAAACGCACTTAAGGTCCTGCACGTTCCAAATGGATACATTGATTTTTGAACGCGCATTTCATGAATCCTCAACAACAGTTACAAAATGTTCTCAAAAATTGCTCAAAATTCTTAATATAACATTGCTCTCGGAGAACGTAAAGAACGCTTCACATTGCCGCAGGTCTCATTTTCATTATCTCTGAATTTTTGCAAATTGTTAGAGTTCAAACTTTTTTTTGGATTTCTTACAACAACATTATTAAAGATGGAGATTCTCTTCCGTAATGAAATTCATTGTTCAAAATGGGATCTTGAAATAAAATTATTTTCCAAAAATAAATGTAGTTTTCAGCTAAGTTGGTTGAAATAAAGGCATTTTTGTAACAAATATATTCTCAAAAACGGCTATTTAAAGTTTTTTATCGTGTGAAGCAATAAGCGATGATAATATTGGCGCCGGTCCAATTTCCGGCAACCTCTCTGCATAGTGTAGATTATAGCAAAACTTTAAGAATACAAAAGGATAATATTAATGCCTGAGATTTTTTCTCAATTAAAATCTATTCTACAAAATTAGATCTTTAAAAACAATCATGTACAATTTTTGTTTTTTCAAAAACGAATATTTTTCATGTAATTTCAACTTGAAAATAACGCAAATATTAAAAACAAAGTTCCTCAAAATGAGGATACAATTCTTTTCTTTATATTTCCTTCATGGATAGAGCAAAAGACACTTAAAATTGCACTACTATGGTTTCACTAAATTTTCTAAATGTTTGTTAATTGCAAAAAAAATGCAAGTAGTTCTGCGATGTAACGGTACCACTAGTTTAATTATAAAATAATATCTACTTAAATAAACTTAAACTTTTCAAGATTTCCTGAAAAATGACGAAAATAACTTTATTTTAAATACAGCGTGACTATTTCATTCGAGTGCCGCGGTCGTGGAAAGTTTTGCTCAGCCCACGGGCCCTCACTCGCCGGGAACGGTGCCCCCAACACCCCTGCGAACGCTGTGGATGAATGTTTTTGAAGGTATCGCCCTGCGAATGGTGCTCCTGCGAAAGGGAACCTCCCGTCCGCAGCGTTCGCAGGGGAGTTGATCGCAGCGTTTCTCGGCGTGTGAGGGCCCGTGGGCGGAGCAGAATTTTCCACGATCGCGGCACACTAATAATATACGCGCTCTTTTTCAAATAGACAACTGCGAGTAAATCTGTGCTGATTTAGTACCAATAGATTAATTGTAAAACAATGTGTACTTGAACTCTAGTACATAATCAAGATTTCCTGAAGAACGGCGAAAAACCCTTCATTTAAAATCAGTGCGATTATTTAATTAGTGTGCCGCGATCGTTGAAAAGTTTGCTCCATGCAGGAAAGCATACCTTCCGCAGGGCGAGCCTTGAATATCTGCCGTCCGTAGCGTTCGCAGGGGAGTTGAGTGCACCGTTCCCCGAAGAGTGAGGGCCCATGGCCGGAGCAGAATTTTCCACGATCGCGGCACACTAATAATATACGCGCTCTGTATTTTTCAAAATAGACAACTATGCGATCTTCATTACGTCCAAAGCGCAACTGCAAAGGGGCAACGGGTGCCTGCGCAGAAAAAGCCGCGCAAGGAGACGGGGGCGGGACCGGGGGCATGCCCGGCGTCGGAGCCGTGCTGCGCAGGCGCGGGGCTGGCGCCCACCTTCGTGCTGACGCCCGACGGCTGCTGCTCGCGCGCCTGCCAGCCGCCGCCGCCGCCCGACCGCGACGTCGCCCGGCGCGTGGGCGGCTTCTCGCTGAGCATGCCCAGCCCCACCTGCTGGATCTGATGCCGCAATCTTTGGCCACGTGGGCGCTTCCCCCAGAGGATGCCCAGCCCCATTTGCTGGATCTGATGCCGCACTCATAGGCCGCGTGGGCGGCTTCTCGCTGAGCATGCCCAGCCCCACCTGCTGGATCTGATGCCGCACTCATTGGCCACGTGGGCGATCAAGACGTCGTTTAAATCTGGAGAAAGCGGTGGGTGCTGAGCCTCACGTGTCTATGTCACCGCATCAAATCTGATGAGTTATAATTTTTGCTACGTTGAAAAGGTCTTCCTATATTCTTACGCTTGCTAATGATTAGAACTAGGATTTTGATAACTTCAAAACTGCATAAAAATGCCCTAAAAGGGCGTTTATGCCCTCACAATTCTTCCAAAATTCCCTAAAATGACTTAAAATCTCCCCGAAAACATATTTACTTCGTAAATTTTACAATGCGAAATATTTCTTTCTTCGGTTAAGTCAATAATTTCCCATGAAACAATATTTGGAATAAATTGAATACTGTAACTCAGTTAAGAATCGTAGTCAATATATTATTTATTACAGTATTTACATTAGCGGCAATTTGTTTACATTATTATATTTAAAACAGGAAAGTCTGGCCATTCTGTAGAACCACTAGTTTTCGTCTGAAGAAGTTTGGGTGTAAATCTTCCACAAACATGTACGCATACCTGAAGTTATCGGGTTGATTCGCAAACTTTCGATATGAAATTATTTGCATTTTATCAAACCTATTCAATTCTACAGATCATGGGTCAAATTTCACTTTATAAAACCACACAACTATAATGTATTAATGTATCTGAGGCACACGCAAATCGGGCACAGCTTCTCGCGCACTGAGGGTACAGTTCCGCCTAACATCTACAGACGCGGAACCTCAGCAGTTAGATACTTCTATAGCGAAGAGTACTAGGAGCAATACTCATTTCACGTCATGCTCGTTCGAAATTGGATTCCAACACGAAGCAACTTCCCTCCCTAAAACAGTAACTTATCTAATGAGGAATGGTTGTACGGGTCCGTAGTTATTGATTAACCTCATTATTGATAATAATGAATATTATTAAGCCTTCCGGCAGTGCGTTCCTAAGCAACCAGACTCGGGAAAATGAGAACTAGTGACGGCTGAACAACTGGCCGCTCCGCAAAACTGAGTTCCTCCCAGTCTCCAAAGGCACCAACATGCATCAGAATAAGTGCAAAGCGAGAAGTGGATCTCCAGGTATCATTAATTCGCAAATTTTTACCAAATCCATATAGGCTAGTAAATTAGACTGAAGAACACATACGAATTGAATTATTGGTGTTTTGATTATGCTTTTAAAGAAGATTTTACAACGTATGAGCTCAGTGGCACTAAATGTAATAATGCGGTGATACAGATTTTTTAAAGAAAATATTCACTGTGGAGTTTAAAATTATTAGTGATTATTACCGACTCATAATGTAGAGAAACTATTATATTGCTGCGGGAAAATATGTCAAATTTTTATATAAAATCTCGTTTTCTGGATCCCTGATGTCGAAATGCTGTATATTTCTTGCCACCATATGGCCTGGTTAATTACTTTCTCAAATATGCAAAAAAGTCATAAATCACGTTTTAAACGATTTCGAGAATTTTTTCGTGGCTGTCCTACTACTAGTATATTATTAAAGACATTTTTACTTCCACGTTACTTTAGACTACGTACCTACGGAGTAATTAACATAGTATAGGGAACGTTATGTAGTGCTGCGCGAAAAAGCGATGAAATTTCGGCGGAACAAAATTAATTGTCAGGATGAAGCTTTGAGTCGACATTGGGTCAGGATCACGTTTCTAGTCTGCGTCGCCGTGTGTTCTCGTGGCTGTCGTTGGCAACTCTGGGCAATGAAGGCTCTGGGCGGCGTGCACACGGGGCTGCAGAGGGTTGGAGGCCCTTGAGAACGACTGTGGCTGCGGAGTGGTCAAATATTAACGGACATATCTTTCTGTTGGGATTCGGCGTACGTGTTTCAGGCCCATGAGCGCCGTGAAAATGCTTCGAGCCGATGATATGAATCCCTCGTATGACCGCTTTTTTTCGTCCGAACGTTGGCTAAATGTTGTGGATTCGTACCAACCCATGAATGAAAATCATTAATTGATTGATTAGTGATTCAGGACGTGTCACTGCAAGGTCATTGGTCCCGGACGTGTAGTGCAAATGTTTCATAGCGAGAGGCGGCGGTGATATTCCTTCGCTGGTTGGTGAGATCCAGTTGCAGGATGCTGAGGTCCGAGTTTTCCCCAATCAGATATCTCCCACCACCAGCAATGCCCCAGTCAGGGCAAGCTCTAAACTTTCGACCGGTCTCCTGACATGTGCGGTAGTATAGTGCATGTAAGTGTGTATGTTAGGGGTGAGGATAAGACAAGGGAGGGTCAGGCACATTGTAGATAGCTTCATGTGTCTCCGGGTTTATTTTGCCAAAAGCTTGGGGTGATATTGTAGTAGAATACTTCAGACATTCGTAAAATAAATCCGTTGCAAAAAACCTCAAAGCAGCTGCCAGTCTCTCATGGGGAGAAATACCTTCCATAACCGTATTTTTATTTTTTACCATAGGAGTTTCAAGTGACAATAGTTTTCGGTAGACTTCTTCATTCATCCGCAGGTAATTACGGTAATCTCCCTCTCTTTTCGTAATCTTGAATGAGTGTATTCATTTCTTTTGTAAGCCAATCTTTTCAGCAGGCTTTGCGTTTTCGCTTCTTTTTACAGTTCATGGCCACTAATAAACAAGCCGACGAAACCGATCGCGTCGTTTTCTTGTTTGGTTGCCACCTTTGAATTGATTTGAAATCTTCCGGTTTACCGTAGAATGTTTGTGGATAGCCTGCACAGGTATACCTTTCCGGTTTACCTGTGCAGGTTTACTTGTCAGGTGTGTGTGTATGTGTGTGTATATATATATATATATATATATATATATATATATATATATATAGTGAGTCACGTGACTTAAGCACCTTCTGTAACTTTACTCATTAACACCATGCATCTGGTTAGTCATGCACCATAGTGCCCACCCACTATGCTAATTCTAAGATCCCTTTCATGAAATGGTCTGATACTCATTTTACTGTGTCTCCGCGATGACCTAAACGGAGCGGAGCGCATCGCCTGCGCTCGGCTCCGTTCGGCTCCGCTCGTGCTCGCTCTCCCGGCGAGCGGTCGCGTCCCCGGCGTGTTGCAACGCCACCACGAAACCGCCACAAGCCCGTGTCGCTTCCAGAATGTTTTAACCAGCATTCGTCTTTATACCATTTTCTCGCCTACGTCGTGTCCATTGCGTCTTGCTTGGCAAAGACATGTGATTATTTATCACGATGTTTCTTGCGTGTACCACAAAATTAGACTTCGGAAGATACCACTGTTCTCGTACACGTGCCCATGAAATAATAAATCTGCTTTTTCTTAATCACACGAATCCTTTCCGATTACGTCTACAATCTGGTTAATAAGACAATATTTTTTTTCTACAATCGTGTTCATTAGTCTCGAGCGTTATACATTTATTCTGCCCACGTTTACATTCGCACTTTGTCCAACACGCATGGCCACCTGTTGCCGTTACATATCCGCATCCATCACACTTCCTCCAATCTCAACTATCCTTCAACAATCACTATTCACTCCCCAAAAACACATTCCCTGTCTCGTAACTCCGACGGAAACAGTTCCACACCTTTTTCAACCAACTGCCGCCACTTAAAACCTCCCCTCCAACACAGACTTCTGCCCGGTGCCGTTACTCGGCCCTCATTGCCTTCCTCGTTCGTACTCCCGGGAACGAGTCGCCCCGCGCAATGCGAGATTCTCCCCTCGGCGCACGCCCTTTTCGAACGCTTGATCATTCTCATTTGCTAGTTCCTTATCAGCTAGACGTCTGACAATCATTAGGTTATAATATATATGTATGTGTATCTCTCTCTCTCTCTCTCTCTCTCTCTCTCTCTATATATATATATATATATATATATATATATATATATATAGAGAGAGAGAGAGAGAGAGAGAGAGAGAGAGATCATAACGCGTGTGCCGGGTCTAAGAAAGGCGTTGTGCTGTGCTGTGCAGTGCCCGACCGCGTGAAGTCGCAGTGCCCGCCGGTGCACGAGCCCCCAGGCGGCTGCCCGCCCGCGGCACCAAAGCGCTGCTGCCAGAACGAGCAGGAGGCGCCCCCCGCGCTCATGTGAGCCACGCTCCCGTGTTCCCCGCGCTCCCTGCCCCCCCACCCCTACCCATGGTCAAAATCCCGTTCCTGTGCGCAGTTGCATTCCCCTGCTGCCTGCCTTCCACGAGACTGACAAGCAGCGGCCAGGCAGGAAGGAGGACAAGACGTGCCCCTGCTGCCTGCAGCCGCTCCCGCCCCCGAAGCCCGACGTGTGTGGGACCCCGTGCCCCCCGCCGCCCCCGCCGCCATGCCCAGCTGCGCAGCCCAGCTTGGGCCAGGAGTGCCACCCCAAGACCCAGCACCGGGCGCCTACGGCCGGCAAAGGCCACGATTGTTGCAGCAAGAACATCCAGCACCAGGCACCCCTGATTGGCCAGGGCCACGACTGTTGCGGCAAGAACACCCAGCACCAGGCGCCCAAGTCTGGCAAGGGGCACGAGTGCTGCACCAAGAAGAAACAGCACCAACAGATGGGCGGCTCCTCTGCCGACCCCGCCCACTTCTGCCACCTCCACGACAGCGGGGCGACTGACGAATGCGGCAACAGTGCGTAGCTCCTTTCCGCCATCCAATATTTTCGTATATTCCGTATTTGGCATAGAAACAACAGCATAGTAAAAGTCCACGGCAAAACTCTTTAATAAGTGATACTTCACCTACTGTCTCTCCCTTAGTAAAGGTTACATAATATCGCTAATTCGGTCCATATTAAAACATCAGTAACTACTCATAAAACATATGCCAAATCCTAAAATATTTGGTGCGAAAACACTTTAAAAACTAGTATCGACATCACAAATTACACCATTAAAACTGCATTTCATTCTGCCTGAGATATCTCATAACATTCAGAAAGAATTCTCAGAATTTCAATCTGCCGATTCACGGCGAGGCGTTGCCTACGTATAGCAATCTGATATCGTGTTAAAGTCTCTAGTAAATGAAACATAAAAAATTTGAATTTGCAAATTTCAAACATTCATAAAAATCATATTTTCCAAAACTGAACACGATAACTCCCAAAAGATTCGATCAACAAAAATGAATAAAATTCGACTCTTTTTTCGCAAAAATTATGCAAAACGTAAAAAAAAGTGAAATAACTTTTTCCAAGAACTGATTTATTAGAACAGATTTCATTTAACAACAACAATTCTACCATCAGTACAGTATTTTTGCAATGTTAATTTTTGCAATTTTCAAAAATACACAGAGATCGCTGAAAATCGGAACGGCACCACTTTCTTTAAGTTCTTTGTTACACTCCGGAAAAAAATTAACAATTTGGAGCAGTTATTGATTTTTTTTAAAATTGCCAGTATTTTACGAAAAGTTCATATTTTCAAATTATGAACATAAACTTGCTTGAAGATTGTTTTTGATGAACAAATTTCATTAAGGAAACTAGTGGTGCTACGGAATGGCACAGACTTTCCCGTATTAGTTTTCTATTTTCTTTGGTCTCGGCTAGCTGTTGGGACTTGTCACATACTCTAGAGAGATGCCATCTATCCCCGCCCAAAGTACATTTTTTTCACATTTTATTAATTTTTCGGTTTACTAATAGTAGAATGGAAATATTATTTTCAGAATATAAAAAAACAGTAAAACCTAGTCCTAAAATGTCATTTTCTTTAAAAAATTTGCAGCCCTTTTTTAGAATATGGCCATTGAGCACTATTGTAAAGGCGAAATTTGAATGTCTTTTTCGCAGAAAATTTTTGAGTTTTCGAAAAACTTCACTTAATGTCATTAGAAGCACTTTGACTCACAAACAGAATAGTGTTTACAAATTTCTGGTAATATGCATATTAAAGTCGTGAGAAATCTTTCAAAAATTAGATTTGTGTAATTTTTGCAAAAAACAAAAAATACCACAATTGAACTTTACGACATACTAAAGAGTGCAATTAACACTATACGTTCGTAAAGTTCGAAGAAAAATTTTGGAGCCATTTATGAGAAAATGGCGTTTGAGAGTTTCTGAAGGGGCGGAATTTTGAGTACATTTTCATAGAAAACGGTTGAGTTCTTGTGAAACTTTATAGGAAATAATTTAAAGCAAATGTAATCATAAATATAATAATGTCAACAATTTTGCCGCTAATGTACATATTAACGACGTGAAAGACAAGTCAAAAAATTACATTTTTGTAATTTTTGAAAAATAATAAAGAATAGAGCAATATGTGAGGAAGTATGAAAGTGAGAAAGTATTGTTTTAGCACCACTAGCTGCAGTAAATATTAATCTTTTCTATTAATAATGTTTTTATTCTAATTAACAAAGTAGTTTGCCAAATTTTCTTCATCTCTTCAATACATCGAATTCCTTTCACCCAAATATATCTATTTAAAACCTAGTTTATTTATATGATTCTAGATATCTCAAAAAATTGAGAAAATCCTGTTAAAGAAACAAAGTACGCAGATTTTTACGTCTAGTCCACGAAAATCTCAAATCTTTTGGTCTGTACGTTTATCAACCAAAACAGGTAATACAAATTAAAGACAAAATCATTCTTTACGAACCTCAAAAAAGGACCTAGCACAAATAGTTCTCATTTTACAGCAAATATTTTTATCAAAGTTAGTAAGACAAATAGTTCTCATTTCATCACAAATATTGCTCTGTTTTATTTTTTTATTTTTTTTTAGAAAAAACTTCTATATTTTAAAACTTAAGGGCTAATGAGAGAGGTCTAAACGTTATCTGATAGAGGTGAAACTTTGAGACTCTCATTTTTTCTATCAACGTTTTAGAAGTTCACGTCAAAGAAGTTTTGGAAATCAGTATCTTCCGACTATCCCACTGTTTAGGTTAAACAATGGCGCTTAACATTTTGAACTTTGGTTTTCCAGAAATTCTATTGCCATGTTGTCCAATGCCTGATCACCATGAGGTGTGTCCGCCGTTCGCAACGGAACTTCCTTGTGCCCACGTGATAGAAACCCAGTGCACTGACAGGTGAGACACATGCAATCCTGAGAGAGAGAGAGAGAGAGAGAGAGAGAGAGAGAGAGAGAGAGAGAGAGAGGTCATTTTTGTGAATAGATTGCCTGCAAACATTTTTGACCCAAACCTCAAAGCGTTCAACAGTTTAGGAAATTAATTTAGGGTATTATTAAGTAAATGAGGGAGAGTAGTGGGTTATATAGCAACGCATAAGTATTCTATTGTGAAATGAGGTGTCGTGCAGTGTATAGCAGAGAAATAAAGAAAGAAATGTTTCAGGTCTTAGGGAAGTGAAGTGCAGTGTAATCCTAATTGTATAAACGCAACCAATAAGAAGCTGTTTTAATCATGTGTATTTGTTTACATCAGAATCTTTCTAAGGCTGAACAGACCTTAGGCGAATATTGACTTTTCGATTAGCTCCTCAAAGGCATCTTTACCAAAATTAACAGAAACTACTTGATAGTAA
This sequence comes from Acheta domesticus, assembly GCA_031308135.1. Taxonomy (NCBI): domain Eukaryota; kingdom Metazoa; phylum Arthropoda; class Insecta; order Orthoptera; family Gryllidae; genus Acheta; species Acheta domesticus. The sequence goes on along the minus strand of JAHLJT010002406.1, from coordinate 20,984,864 downwards.
AAGTAATGAAATCACATTTACCTACCAGTATGCAAAGTTTTTTTAAAAAATTCTTTGACAATGAAGTGAAAATGCGAATGTCAATATTGAAACTACTTTATTTCCACTGTTTTAAGTAATATTCGCCCTTTAATCTCATGCAAACAATTTACATACGATCACTGTGCTTCAGGAAGAGGTTCAATTCCTTTCATGTGTGAATCAGATGATTCGGTGTTGAAAGAGGAACTTTCGGTGATAACTGTCTCGTTCACAGTGACTGAAGCCGTCGACCTTCGACATCCTGTTATTCATTAAAAGTATGCCTAACTACACTACACCAGCGTTCTGGCGTCACTTTAGAAATACCTTGCTCGAGAAGTTATAATAAGTGCTAAAAATATATTAAAAACATTCAATACCACACGCTTTTCACAACTCCGTAATAATTTACAGCTGTGGTGTTTCGCTAGGGAAAGACCTGCAAGAGGAGAACTTGAAGAATCTCCGAAATCTTCACGTGAACGTTTCAAAATGCTTCATAAAAACTCTAAGCGTCGGTTCGCAAGGGCATACCGACTGCCACTGTGCGTGACCGAACCTTCGTCCACAGGTCTTAAGACATCAACAACTCTAATTACAACTGCAGGTTCAATTCGCCTCTTGTCTCACAAATTAAATTTTTTCCGTTAGAGCTGGTACTAAACAGGCGCTGGACACATAACTGGTACTAAACAGGCGCTGTCACCGACGTCGATATCGCCTCTTCCGGAAGTGCAGTCATGGGAACAATGGTCTCCTTACTTTAGAATCTGAGTTATAGATTGTAAGATGAACATTGTGAAAGAAATGAGCCATTACATCGAAAATTATTTTCTTCTGAACATGAACACGACCCCGGCCGTATCGTGTCAACTAACCAATGACAAGCATCCCAAACCACGTGCCATTGTTTACACATAATTTTTCCTGAAGTTGAACGGAGACTACCACACGTATGCATTAAATTAATACACTTAAGAAAAAATGATCATATTTTACAAATTTCATGTTATTTAAAAAGCACTATTGTAATTTTTTGTTTGTTCAACGCGGTGTATCTCATTAGAACGCGATTGAATTGCTAATTTTTTTTCTGTGGTTGCACGGTAGCTGTACATCCCCGCCGCCGCCCTGCTGGGCATCGAAGAAAGCGGGGCCGGGCCAGCAGAGCGACTGCTGCCCCTCGCCGCCCTAATGCGAAGTGTTTGCGGTGGTGACACGGATGCTGCGCACCGCCCCCGCCGTGCTGGGAGCCGATAAGTACGGCAAGCAGAGCGAGCGCTGCCCCACGCCGTGCCTGGCGTTCAGCGTAACGTAAGAGCTCAACATACCCGCCCCCCCGGACATTTTCAAAATTTTCTCAAAACGGCTCCAAATTTTCTTTTAAATTTCTTGTATAATTAGAGTAAAATACATTTATTAAGGTGCCGATATTCACGGTTAACTGTGAATTTTCGAAAATTGCAAAAGTTTGAATTTTATTCGGCCTCTGCATCCAATTACAAAATTGCAAATACGAGATTTTTTTCTTCGAATAAAATTTGTTCTTCATAGTGAATTCTTTTTTTAAGGTCATGTACACGTTTTGAAAATTTTAATAGTTTTCGCGTATTAGTGTGTACAATATGAGCAATTTAAAAAATACAAAAACAAGATTTTGTCAAAAACGGATCCATATTTTTTCTTTAAACTTTTCGTAGGGATAGTGCTAAATGTACTCTATGAAAGCCATATTGCTCTATTCTTCCTTTTTTTTAAAAAATGTGAAAATATAATTTTTTTGACTTGTCTCCCACGTCGTTAATATTTACATTAGTGGCAAATTGTTCACATTATTATATTTAAGAGTACATGTGCTTTAAATAATGGCAAGTAAAGTTTCTCGAAAACCCAACCTTTTTCTGCGGAAACTAGCACAAAATACTGCATTTTCAGAAATACTCAAACGCCATTTTCTCAAAAATGGCTCTAAATTTTTTCTTCAAAATTTTCGAAAGGATACTGCAAATTGCACTCTTTAATATGACGTAAAGTTAATTTCGGGGTATTGTTTTGTTTGTTCAAAAATTATAGAAATGTAATTTTTTTGAAAGATCTCTCATCTTTAATATGCACATTACCAGCAATTTGTAAACACTAATTGTATTTATGAGTGTAAGTGCTTTAAATGACTTCAAATAATGTTTTTCGAAAACTCAAAATTTTCTGTGAAAAAAAGCTTCAAATTTCGTATTTTCAGTAACGCTTAAACGCCATTTTCTTAGAAACGGCTACATTTTTTTTAAAAATTGCCATTTAGGACAAGGTTTTACTGTTCTTTAATATTCTAAAATAATATTTCTGTTCCTCCATTAGGAAACCCAAAAATTAAGAAAATGTAAAAAAAATGTACTTTGGGCGGCGATAGATGACAGCTGGCAAGAGTATGTGGCAATTCCAAATAGCTAGCCCAGACCCAAGTAAATAGAAAACTAATACTGGAAAGTCTGTGCCTTTCTGTAGCACTACTAGTTCGTTATCAGAGTCCGGCAATGAATTTTTTTCTGCCGAAAATTCGCCGTTTTTTCGCGCATCTATAGTATGTATATTACTCCGTATACGTACGTACACGGGAAAGTAAAAATGGATTGACGGCAAAACGTCCGTCTGTCTGCACGTCTGTGATCAACGCTAGCGCCTAAAGGGCTGTCCAACTTTGGACTTATGGGCCACACATTAAATTCTAGTTAAGCCGCGGGCCGCATCGTAATTTAAAATGCTCTATACTCTTACTACAAAGATTATACTGAAAAAATATATGTTTGATACAACTTTTATTCAACATACTTAATGATTAGTGTATATACAATGAAAAAATGTATATATCATTAAATAGCAATAAGATGAATTGTATTGTATATTGTATTGTATTTGATTGGTATAATATTTATTTTCAAAGTAGTCGCGGGCTGCACAAAAATATCTGGAAGGCTGCCAGTTGGAAAGCAATAGTCTAAACCGTTCAGCCGATTTTCTTCAAAATAGATATTCCCCAATCGATTTGTCTGACGTCGAGGGTCCTGGAATTTGAAACCGATATTTTAACTTTGGGGGATACTTTACATGAAGCTGTTGGACATTTTCAAAGTTTAAAAAAATGGCTCCAAATTATTGATTAAATTTTGTTGTTGAATAGTGCGACGGACATTTAAGAGAATGATACAGGTATTATTTTCTTTGAGATCCCCAATTTTTCAAAAATTGCAAAAAACAAATTCGAAACAGTAAATTTGAAGATAGAAATTTTTGCTTCGGTCGAAGTCGTTTGTACAAAGTTAGCACTTTAAATAAGGTCATACACAATTTTTTGAAAAAAGAGTAATTTTCGCCTAAATTGGGTTTGAAATTTATCAAAATTTTGTGTCTCCAAAACCGCTCCAATTTTTTCTTTAAATTTTTTTCACTTATGTAATTAGGAACGTAAAAAATATGGCCCTAATCCTATTTGCGGGTGATGCGTGGTTTTTGGAAAATTTCAAAACAAAATATTTTTAAAACTACAAAATTGTAGATAGAGATTTTTGCCGCATACAAAGCCTGTTTTACAAAATAAGTTCTTCAAAAAATGTCATGTACACTTTTCTAAAAAACAATAGTTTTTGCGTAATTTGCGCTTAAAATTTGGGGGAAAATTCCCAAAAACCGCTCTTATTTTTTTCTTTAAATTTTCTTCGCATGTGTAATAAGGAATTGTGTTGTATACTAAAATGAGAAAATCAACCACTTTGTTTAGTATAACAATTTATTAACCAAATGCCAAAATCGTAATCCAAATACAAGCCAAGTCCCGTTCTCCGTATGCGTAGCAGTCCCGTTGTCATAGCGTGGTCTCCAGAAATCCAGGTGCTCAAATCCTATGGCGTAGCGCGTTCGTCGTACCTCGTGGGCAGGCTTCTCTCGGCGGTGATGACTCGTACTCCAGACTCCAACTCGAACTGCCGTCGTGGTGCGGCGCCCCGCTTATATAGCGCCGCTGGGTAGGGGGAGTGCCACCGGCCCCTCCGTTGCCCCCACTGGGGTAGCCCTGCCGTTGGCCGTGTGCGGTCGGGCGAAACGCGGCTGCTCTCGAACGAAAAAAATTTGCTGGTTGAAAACACTTTTCCTGTTTTATGTAGAAGTATAATATTGCGGGGCATTCAGAAACAATGCAATGTGATTTGGTAGCGTTACTAGTTGAATTGGAATTTCAATGAGAAACCAAAAAAAATATCTATGCTGGAATTTTTTATATCATGTCCCAAATTATTTTTTTAAATGAATTTGTCATTTACCCTTTCACGCCTCTGCTCGAGTTCGACCCATACGCCACTTAGTTGTAGTGGTTCCGGCACGTTGGTAGAAAACAATTTTGCTGGTATATGTAGTAACAGTGACTATGTAGACTACTATGCATATTAAGAATATGTAGAAACAGTGCGAGAAAGTATGTGCTTTGGTAGCACCACTAGTTTATTATCGCGGCGACAAAAATCGGCGATTTTTCGACAGAAAAATGTTTTCCAGGAAAATTAGCAATTCAAGAAATATAGTAAATATATCAAACTCCAAATTAACGTGTAAATTATAACAGCATTTTGTTTCTTGGCACTGTTGCAGATGCCTCTCAACCCCGGGAAATGCGTGCCGATACGTGTGCATGGGCTTGGTAGAAACCCAGTTGCCGCATCGACACAATACGACACGTTCTTCATCGAATTTAGCATTGCCATATTTTATGCTGACGGGCGTTCTTCGTTGGGGTAATAAGCATGACAAAAAAGTGTAAACCCTTAAAATGATGGCAAACGTTACACAAACAAAGCAACAAATGGTATGTTTTGTTACGTCCCGTCGATCAAAAATAATGCCATTTTACACCCAGAAGACACCAAGATCGAGCTCATCACGAAGATTATAGGGAAGAGATACGTCAAAAATGTATAAAAATATCGAAAATAAATAGCAACAATGTGATATTAATTTTCGTATTGTTAAAAATATTGTTATAACCACAAGGTAAATTGAATAACGGTATTCAGTAAATTCATAACAACTGCTGGTATTCGTGCATCGAGATCAAGATGTCGGAGTGCGTTACCTCCATCGGTTATGAAACGTCGGGTATTCAGGTATCTCCCTCCAGTGGGGAACTGCCCCAGCCGGGAGAAGCTCCCGATCGGTCTCCCGACATTTGTGCGAGTGTAGTGCATGTTAGTGTAAGTGTGTGTGAGTAAGAGGAGAAGATAGGACAAGGAAGAGGAAGGAAATATCGCGCGCTGTCCGTAGCCCTTTTGTTGGGGTACTAATCCGGCATTCCCCATGGTGTTGATCGGAGAAACCACGGATACTACCGCTCCGAGCCGGAGAGGGGAGGCGGGGCTGTTCCACCCCTCAGCGGTGGGCCGGTTAAATACGCCGGTTCGCTGACCACAGATCCCTTCTCGTCAGAAAGTTTGCGAAGTGTGTTTCCCGCCTGAGTTATAGTGGCGATAGAGCGGAGTTGAATAGCCGCGTAGAAATAGTTATGAGTTGTTAGTCGGAGTAGCGACGATAAAAGAACTGTGAATGAACTGCATACTAGTTTGAAAGGCCGAAGTAGCGGCGATATTCATTCAGTGGTGGTACGCAGTTAGTTTAGAAAGAGCGTACATTAAATTGGCGAGTTGCGAGAACGCAGAAAGCAGAAAACAGTTACTAAATGAATCGAGTGCGCGACGTCCATGAACTAAGTTAATCATGCGGTCGCAAGATTGCAGTCGTGCGAAGGACTAGTGGCACGAGGGCGCAAACAAAAACTTGATTGCGGAGAAGGTGAAATCCGGTACGAGCAGAAGAAGAAGCTGGGACGGAGAGAAGAGGGCCGGGATGAGGAGAAGGACCACGAGGCGTTCAGAGCGCCTGGTTACGCGGTTGCGAACGCCAGGGCTGGCGGTAGCGAGTCAGCGCGAGGCCGCGCGCACGATCAGCGAACGTCGCGGAGTTGAAGAATTCGTCACCGGGAGGTCGACCGAAGCAAGCGAGCAGCGAGCCGCCGGAAGGTAACGGAACATTGAAAAGGGGTGAAGTTTAACGTTGAGGTCGCCGTTCATAGCAGCCGCATGCAAAAGCGGTAGCATAGAACGATCGCGAAGTAAAGTATTTAGGTACTGTCCAGAATTCGTTTAGCAAGTTGATTTGAGCGCAATTTGATATTTTGCCTTAAGGATTGAACAGTGATATTCATCCAATAAATGAAAAGGTTCTTAAATGTTGTTTAATTATTGAATGTAAATTTAAAGCAAAACAAGTGAACGAAAAGTTTTCAAAGATGATAACTACTTATCTAGTTTCACCTGAGAATAATACGAGTAAATAATGTTGTGCAAATAAGAATGTAAATAATTGAAGTTGATTTGCAAAACCGTGCACGGAAAGTGAGTGATCACGAGTAAAAATTCAGAGAATATAATTGCTAGTTCTTTTGATGTTTGTGTGAAGTCACCACAAACGAAGTGTATGACAAATGATTTAAAGTACATTTTTACTATGTTATTTAATTTGTTTCTTGTGTGTTACCCTTGGATTTTCCTTACCGCAGTAGAATCCACTGCCCTGAGAAAAATTCAAGCTCGAAAGAGCATTAAATCTGCGTACGCCCTTCAGGCATGTGTCGGGTGGCAATTGTTGGGAAAGTACGTTAGAATATGGACGATAATCAAGAAATGACTTTTCGTGTCTGCATAATCATTAACAAAAATTCATCTGGTACATTTATTTTATATTACATCAGCAGTAAATAATATGGAAGTCAAAAATCAAGTGACAAAATACAAGTCAGAAGTCGAAATTAACCGGCACATTTCATCTGCATTCTTGTGGACATCCTCAGGTGTTCTAAATGAAAAACAAAAACGTCTAAAAATATGAACACGAAGTCAGGAAAAGGAAAAAAATAATAAATAAAACACAAACAAACAAAACGAAGTTCATACTTACAGACGTAGCATCACAATAGAAGACACTCTCGAATGGAGCACACTATTAGGAACCTACATCAAATGTCATATGTGCTTATAACCTACATCATATAATCTCTGTATCTAGTTAATTTTGCGAAATTAATAAATTAATATGCAGTTATCAAAAATGGACACTGACTGTACTCCGGTTTAAACAGAGTGTCCCATCAAGACCTCTAGCTGGAAGGAGAGGGTACACTGTCATCCAATAGGAAACTTCATAAAATGTTTCCTTCTGAAGGTCCCCATTGGATGATAGTGACCCTTCCAGCTCGTGACCAGGATGGGATACTAGATTTAAATCGAAGCTTAAGTCAAGTTTTATCAAAAATCATACCAAAGAATAAACACATGTTGAAGAATTGCAGAGAGAATTTCTCAATCACATCACAGAAAAATAAATAGCTACTATTAGGAACTTACATCAAATGTCATATGTGCTTATAACCTACATCATATAATCTCCGTATCTGGTTAATTTTGCAAAATTAATAAATTAATATGCAGTTATCAAAAATGGAGACTGATAGTAATCGCCAGCATCTTTCAAAGTTTAGCCGGATGTATTGCACATTAGCCAGCATCGAGATGGCTGGGGTATATTAACTACGTTGAAACGAAAAAAACAACTTATTAAGTAATAAAAAGAAATCTGACTGCTTGTGAGAAGTTTATAAGGTTAACAAGAGACAAGGTGTGTGATTTCAAGTTCTAGACGATTGTCTGTCGGAAATTTCTATTTCTACGATACCACCTAATCTAACTGTGAACTTCAGTAGATGTTTCGTGGCGCATTTGCGAGTTGGAGAAATGAGGCTCCAGTCCGCGGCATTTGCAATTTATACAAGCCAATATTCAGTCTGTGAAAATTATTAAAATAATAATTATAAAATAATTATTTTTTACATTATTTGCAACGCATTTTATGCCAAAATGCTTCTCTCGAGCGCACTCGACGCCTCACACTAGGTCAATTATCTTATTGTATTTTGCGTCTTGTGGCTAATTCCAGCATTAGCCGCATAATGCCCGAAATGATTCGTTCGTTATCAAAGAATCAGCTTTATCCAAATCGTCTACCTAACGTGCGAATTTATAAGCTAATTCCTGAATTAATAATATTTCTACTTAAGCCGCTCTATAACAATCAGAGAGAGGAAGATTTATAATTTCCCTGGAGGATATATCACAAATTAATAGTGAAAATTAACACAAAATTCACAACATTTTAACAATGGTAAACAATACAAAGAAAGCAAATATCTATCACGAAAAATTTCGATAATTTTGGCACATCACCAAGCAACGACCACTTCAAATGCACAGAATGTAATCGCAGATAAGAGCAGTCCGAAAGTTTGGCCCAGAATTGAATGTCATTATTCTACTCCGTTGGAAATATCAAAGAACATCACACGAAATGTCCGACGAAAGGTTTGTTCTCTAGCAAAATATTAATGAGTCTCTGATTCGACGGTAAGCAATGCGCGAGAGAATCTGGATCATACTGCGAATCGCAGGCAGAACGCAAGCAACTCTCTCCCCCATTGGGTAATAGTATATTTGTTGTGTTCTTGAGATATAAAGTCTAAATGTTCTGAGGTGCAGAGTGCGTGGGAAGAGCGCTACAGAGGTTTTCCTAAGTAACAACAAAATTATGGAACGATCGCTTTGGAGAAAGAGTGTTGCTACATTTCCCGCTTTATTTGTAACTTTTACTTAAGATTGTTTATTTTTATTTATTCCAACGCCATCCTTGGCATGTGTCCACTTGGTGACGTGCTGACCAATGGTCAACGCGCTGACTAAGTCAAGCTGGTCAAGCGCGTAGGTGGCCAATCACTGTCGCTCATTTAGCATCACCCAGGGGACACGTGTGGTAGACCACCCATGAGTGCAACTTTGTCCCCGCTGTGAATTATTATTAATATTATTATTATTATTATTATTATTATTATTATTATTATTACTACTATTCAAGTGATTCGGTGATGAGGGGTGAAAGGACTAGGATGATGGCGGGAGGTGGTATGTGGGGTAGTGGGAGGTGTTTGTGGGATTTTGAAACCATCCCAAATCATGTTGTGATGCATGTTATGTGTGACTTCTGTTTAAGTACCAGTAAACTGTGCATGTTGAGATGATAATAATAGTATTAATAATAATAATAATAATAAAAACAATAAAAACAAAAATAATTATTTCAGAAATATTATAATTTCTGATAATGTCTCTTTCAAGATTTTAGAAAATAGCTTGAGTTACTAGGTACAAAATAAGTTGACGAAAGTATGACCAGTGCAGGTAATATGGCCAAGTAGCTGCTATATTGTTAGCTGAAACTATTTATCATAGATATTGCTAGAATGCTGTCGGCATGAAGAGCGTTAACACTCTATCAGGCTTGTCGACACGCGCATTGACCCTCTGACACCTCGATTGTCAAAAGCGTGCTGAAGGCGCTCTGATCTCCTTTTCAGGTAAGTTTGTTAGTTACACTTAAAGGAGGATTTAGTATTTCGATGTTCAAAACAATCCAACTCCCAGGCAAAATAAGGAAATGGATCATCTAGCAAATAAAAAGAATAAAGGCAATCCTGACAAGAAACACGTTTCCATGAAGAAAAAACAACAACAAAAGATGTACTCACTAGAGGGAAACAATCCTGCTAAGAAAAATGGGGAAAGCTGATATTGTCGTTTTTGCTGTGAGGAGGCAGTTAAAGACATGCGTCGATGCAGTATGTGTGGAAAATATGTACAGGTAGAAATCGTAGGACTATTAAAGAAAACGAAACTTTCATTTATCCTCAAAATCAAACTTATTAAACGATATTTTTGTAACTTTTCAAGCATTCACACAATGTTTTCAATGTTGTATAATAAAGTCTCATGGTAGAAAATATCGAATTTGTTATAATTAACCCAGCAATTCTTACATTACTGAAATCATGTCAGGCTGTATTTTTGTAAAATTAGACAGTAAGAATAAATAAATAAATTTCTTTATTGGTGGCGAGGCCCAGGCCATTTAGCCTGCTCTTCCGCCTGACCACTTTCAAAAATTTTTATTACAATTTATTTTATGATAAAAAAAGATCATTCAATGAGAAATACGTAGGCAATTTAGATGAAGGGTTTCTCACATGGGAAGCAGGAGTGAAAGCGAGGGAGGAAGAAGTTGATAGGACAGGGAACACACTCACAACATTTGTGTGTTTAAGTTTATTAATTTTATGTTAGGGAGGTATTAAAAATTAGTCACAAATATATCAGATTGAAACACTTCGAGATTTTACATAAATTTAAAGAAATTATTTTTTTGACTCATAAGTTAGGTACAGGAGAAAATTAGAAAGAACTTGTTTAAAACAGTGACCTGTTTATAAGTACTACTAATTGTTTGAGAGAGCGTTTAAAGAAGCTAAATTGCGTATGTATTTTTGAATTACCCCTAAAAAACAGAAAGGGATGAAACTCGTCAGCATACATACGAAAAACATCAAGTAAAGAGTTCAAGTCTTGAAAGAAAGAGAAAGCAAATCTATTCGGTTATTAAATTAGGTAAATAAAAAAATAAGAAAAAAGAAATCTTAAGTGCATACGATTAATTCAAATCTAGGAAAAGTTTAGAATTTAAAATTTTCCCCAAAGTAAAAAAGTGCAAATTTTAAAAATGTATGAAGTGTTTACCAATTGGAATATTCCCAAGACTTGATAACCTGACTCAACATCTTTCACCCGTAAACCAACGATGTATACTATATTTATTTATTTCTGGTACTGTAAGAAGCTAATTCATATTATATTTTAGTATAGCTAGTCCTAGTTCCACGGCCATGCTACAAGAAACCAAGTAATCTGGCAATGGTCATAAAACCTGCATGTGGGCACTTTGCCTTCAAGTTGCAATGTTTTCAAATAAAAACGACAAAATATTCCTGCATAACTTTTTTTATGATACAACTTTTCGTCTTGAAGCAAAAGAGTTACATTTCATCCCGGTGCTGATGATTTGGGCAAATATTGAAATATACAGCAAAATTTTAGGCGCTTAACGTGGCCATATTGCCTTCACATATCTTAGTGTACAAATATTTAGAAACAATAAAATGTAAATAAAATAAAAACCAATTTTCCCCATTTCAGACTTAATGTTGGTTAATGTAGTTACTGGAAATGTATTATATTGTGTTAATCAGTTGTTCTGTCTTGCACATGCTCATCAATTTACAAATTCGCCCCAAAGGTAAATGTAGACTGTAAAATGTAGACTAAAAATGTAGACTAAAAAAACCGTAGACTGATTCTGTTACACACATACATCTGGTGATGATGTTGACTGATGTTGAAAGGCTGAACGTCCCCCAGGACCATCTGCCCCTACTGCAAGAAGGAGTGCAAGCCGCCCTTCCTGCCGCTGCCGCCCTTCCAGTGGTTGCGCGAGTGCCCGACCCTCACGGCAGCTTTCTGCGCGCCTGACCACTTCCAGCGCGGGGCGGGGCTCTACAACTACCCCTCGGACTTCCTGCCTCCCTCGGGTACCAAATGACATGGCGCCGCTTGCTACCAACATTCCAGGCGAATTAAGAAAATTTATAAAATTTTGAGTTTTGAAAAAACCGCGCGTTCCACCACTTTTGGTGGAACCCTTCGAGGAAAGCACTAACAAAAATGTCCAATTTTGCATTTTTTACAATTTTGCGCAAAACTATTCCCTTTTTTAAAGAAACGTGTATTACAAAAACATCTCTCATGAAACTGAACACAAAAGGGACATTTACATGTTTTATGTGGAGCGAACCGTTTACGAGATATCGGACATTTATAATCCATAAGCATATTTTTTTCGATATAAGGTAGTATTTTCGTTTAAGTTGTTGAAAAAAGATACACATTTGTTTAAGAATAACTTGAGATTAGTTTCAAATTTATGACATTAGTTTAGGTATGTTTTTGAAAAGTTTGACATTGACATTTAGTTTCCATTTTCCGCGAACTCTCCGTGTTTTTGAAAAGTTTAAACAATAATTGAGATTGCAAGAATACACTATAATTGATGTCACGAAATTTTGTCATTAGTGAAATCTGTGTTTAACAACTATTGATATAAAATGATTATAAATGAAAATTTCGGAGTCAAAATTTTTGTTGGTTTGAAACGCTTGTTCAGGCTCATATAAGATTATAATATTGTGTAGCCGTTACAAATAAGCGAGCATGTATGTGCGGTAGTAGCACCTCCAGTTTTCCTCATGATTTCAAAATACATAATTACATAAATAAGCATATTGATTATCGCGTCATATCCTAATTGTGTCTTCCACACATGGAGGGATAATTATGATCTCATATTTTTGAACGCAACCTCATTTACCATTGAACATACGTGTTACTTTCTAGTCCTGCTACGTACTTTCGTAGTAAAGAGAAATTCATTACAGCGGAGGAAATCGAAGATTGTTCGCCAGAAAAAATCGTATTGTCGGGTTCTGGTAACAAAATTGTGGATACATCTTATTTCCGTAAAATACATTTTCTGGCACGTTGTGTAGTCATAGTTCACGTTTCGTGAGCCCTTCATACCGCAAAATAGATTGATTGCAAAAATCGTTTCTGTTTCTCTGTCCATCTGCCTATTTGTCCATCCGTTCGTCTGTGGTCTACACTAGCGATTTCCATTAAAACCTCGAGATCCTGAAAATTGCTAAAGTTCAATGAGTTTCGAACATTTCTTCCACCTCTAATATTTAAGACAGATATTTGTTACTCAGAGTAATTTATTCTCCAACTTTAGATCTTTAACGATACCCAGCCTTGCCATACGCACTATTAAGTACTCGTAATGAACTCTTTGCTTATTACTTCATCCTCTTTCATGCATTTCAATTTGATATTCATATTCTTGTGGAAGGACTGTCACGTACTTGAGTACCTAAAAAATAATTACAAAGATTTAAAACGTTTTATGCTACATTAACTCAGCGAGAGGAGCTTCCAACTTCGTTAGAGGAGATGGAGGAGATAATGCCAGAGCAGAGGACTGGAAGTTCATGTTTACTACTGCTCGAAACAACTTCACTAAAAGTCTAATTTCAAGATTGAACATAACAACAAAGCTTAGTTATTAAAGAGAAATATCCGCGTCTCTCCTGTAAGACTTAAGCAAGTTAAAAAGTAAGAGTGAAAAAAGTGTAAACCTACTAATTCTCGTGTATTTTTAACGATGGTTTTAGTTTCAAAGAAAAATATTCAAATAAGATATCTTCAAATTGTTATGTACTACATAAGTTAAACATTTTGTATCCTTGATTAAAGCCTTATGCGTTGATAGAAACTCACCAGTGAAGATGGAAAGCACCGAATGATCACATTTTTTAGTGAGGAGGATGAACACAAACTCACCTGCAAAAAAGATGAGAAAATTAGATTGTCTCATTGTATGTAAGATGTAAGTCAAGATACGTAAGTAGATTTAAAATTTAAGTACGGTACAGTTTTCGTGCATATTCTCATACAGAAATTGTACAGGAACTTCAAGTTTCCAAACTGAAGTATAAAAGCCGAAAGTCATTTACAGTTGCACGTACACATTGCACGTTTCTGCAAGTTTTCGGTGCGAGTTACCACGAGACACCGCCAGGGGCTCTGTCGGTTCGCAAATAAATTGTCGAATTGCGCCGTTGCATTCATACGCAACATTTGTGTTTTGCGTTCTGAGTTACTTCATTAATACGAGGGTCGTTCCGAAAGAAATGCCTCCCATTTTTTTACGTAGGCGTATGATCTCAAAAATGAATGTGAATGGTGCCATAGTGAAATATGAACTCTCTCGTTAAAGTTCGTTTAATTTCGTTGCTATTTGTCAGATAGAAGCATAGTTACAGAACGCTAAAATGGAGTCTAGCGGGAACGCGCGTCAAAAGCAGAAATGTGTGACTGAATTCCTGACTTCCGAACAAATTGCGCGCATCGACATCACCAATCTCCTGCTGAACTTCTACAGTGTGGCGACGATGGATAGTGCGTTTCAGCTGTTGTGACAGCGACGTGAATGACAAACCACGTTGCTGTCATCCACGCACAGCTGCCACACCACGGAATGATGGAGCGCCTCGTTCAGTTCTTCCGCGTGAATAGGTTCATGGGGGGTAGTATATGGTGCTGGGCAACTGCGTATGACGCTGGACATTGCGATGCGTTAGAGGTAACGCTGAGTTACCGAAAATTGTGCGCAAGGTGTGTCCCGCGATCACTCACACAGGATCACTAACACCACCGAAAGGAACGTTTTGAGAAGGTTTCGACCCAGTACGAAGTTGAAGGTGGCGGTTTTCTGGATCAAATAATCACTGATTACGAGACATGATGTCACCATTATGAGCCAGAAATGAAACGACAACACATCGAATGACACCATAAGAATTCCCCGTAAAGGTCAACTCGGCTGGTACAGATTTTTACCAGCGTGGCATGCAGGCTCTTGTTCATCGGTTAATAAAATTTGTAGAAAAAAAGGGGGACTATATTGAAAAATAGTTTCGTGTTCAAAAAACTCTATTTTAACATTGTATTAAGTTTGTTTTTTTATTTACTGTAGTTGTCATACAAATAAAAAGGAGGCATTACTTTCGGAACAACCTACGTATATGAGAGCTAAACTTCGATACCGTGAAACCAATCTCATTGAAAGTTGGCACTTCTACCTTTTTTCACCGAGAAGGTTTATGTGCCGTTAAATCTGTTGTAACGTCACTGCATGGCGCTGTAGAACAAAACTAAATACTTACGTCCAATGCAACCCGCAACACATTCTGTAGGATTTGAATCTATATCATTAAATAACTCCTAAACGATGCGTTCTATGGCCTTAAAACTAAAATTTTGAGACCAAGAAATGTTTCTTACATCGTAATCTACAGGATAAAACGTCCTTAAACTTCTATTACATTTTTGCTGCTCCGACGCTTCCGATATTACTTCACCTGCTCAGACATGTGTAGAATCTGAAATTAAATGTAAATGAGAAGGGCAGAGAGCGGCAGAGACAGACAGACAGGCACAGGGTGAGGGAGAGAGGGAGAGACAGTGAGAGGGTGATGGGAGGGGAAAATGGGAGATGAAGGGTAGAACGTCTGCCGGGTTTTCCTAGAACGTTTTAAGAACTAATAAAACAGAGGAACAAATAATATAAATTTTCCTCCGAACGGAGGGATTCTAGGAAGTGAGATTCCGTACCCTCACATTTGCAAGAGGCAGTAAAATAAACTCACCAGGCATCCGAGAATTCGATTCCGTCACCCCAATACACAAATTCTCAGGAATCGCACCTAACCTAACCACAAAATTAAAGAAGTTGGGCGATTTCCGTCATAAACAAATCCGTTAGTGCTAGCAACTTCTGCTAGCACTAATTCTGCTCCTAGAGGGGCTAGAATTAAACTGTACATTTTCTGTACGAAAAAATCAACCTGCTCAAAAGTTTTTCATAGAGAAATCGTGCAGTCTGAACTACACGCTTTCTGTACGTCCAATGTGCACGAAAACTGTACCATGTAAAAGGGCCTTAAAACGAGCTACAATTACTACATAGAGTGGATGAAGCGTCTCAATTCTTGCAGCAAATTGAAGCCACCTTTTTTGCAGTCAAAGCAGCGCCCTCTGGAGAAACAGAGTTTTCTATTTGACACTGGTTAAGGCGAGGTGGGCACGGGCTCCGCTTAACAGAATAAATCCACTTATTCTGTTTCACGACTCAAAACCAGTCATTTAAAAACGAAATCACAATATATAAGGACAATGAATTGAGAAACTTAAAAAAAACTTTACTTCCTGCATTGCTTATTGTCGGAAGAATGAAATCTGTTAAATATTATTGTAGCTAGCATAACCCCTCAAAGTGAATGTTATTGCAATAAGCAAACAAACAGATCGCAAATAAGGCGGCGAGCTTGAAAAATAATATATTTGTGATTTGATGACTTCTATTTTTACGGTTCTATGCAGATAAATGAAAAGACAGCAATATAGAAATAAGATCTGATGTAAACAACTCGTCGATTCAGTACAACAGTTCTACCCGCCACCATCAGGCCACCACCTCTCATGTTTTGACTGCAAAAAACCGGGCGGCTCTTTCGTCGAGCTACCACAAAGAGCGCTGAAACGATAGGGTCAGCCACTCATACTTCCGTTTTCCTTTCTTGGCGCACGGGGGTGTGTCAATAAAATGGAATATCTCACGGTATTTCGCGTCGTTCTCCGTTATTCCGCCACAAATTGCATGATCGCCAGCACAGCTCGATACAGTCGCTATCATGCGACTCCTAGCGGCAAAACATAGAACGACGCGAAATACCGTGAGATATTCCGTTTAATTGACACCCCCGCCCGTGCGCACAAGAAAGAAAACCCGAAGTATACGCAGTGTATTGTGGCTCGTCGCCTAGGGCTGATGCCGTGCGAGATCACGAAGCCGCGCGGGCTGGTGCGCGCCGCCATCGCCGTGCGCCCGCCGCGCCGCGAGATGCAGGCGCACAAGAACTACTGCGCCGCGCCGCGGGCCCACCTTCCACCCCTGCGGCCTCAACTGCTTCCCTTCTTAGGCCGCAGGCGGAGGCCCGCAAAGGAACTGCTGCACACTGTGTAGACTTGGTGCTCAATGTTGCGAAAATTGGAAATATTCAAGTAAATGATTAAATTAGATCACACTTTGATTGTTATTTCTATTCAGATTTTTAGTATCCTGTTTACTATAGACAATCACTTACAGACAGTTAAAAACCAATTAGAGTAAATGGAAAGAGGGGTTTAAATTGTTTAAAGGAAACACTTATTCTTGATAAAATATCACATGTAATCTTGATAAAAACTTCAACACATGAAACGTTTTTATCAAGATTACATGTGATATTTTATGACGAATAAGTTTCCTTTAACAATTTTAACCCCTCCTTTCCATCAACTCTAATTGGTTTTTAACTGACTATAAGCGATTGTCTATAGTAAGCAGCATATTAAAAAATCTAAATGCTTACATATTTGAACATTCCGACTCCTGTATTACTTCAGTAGTATAACTTCCCTTTGCGGCTCTCACACGCAACCAATCTTCATAAATGAGGTCTCTAAAGAAAGAGAATTTCACGGAAACGTGATGAATTGCACTTTGACTTTGAAAATATAAAAGATTTGTTTAAAAACGCATGAAAAATGCAAAAAACGTAAAATGCAATCCGCAAAGCAAGTCAGTGTTTTTTTAATCTATGAGTTTATTGTTAAATAACTCCTAAAAAGTGTTATAGGGCCTTAAAAACTAAAATGTTGAGGCCAGAGCCCTCAAATAAACATTCCTCACATCGTAATTTACAGGATGAGAGCTTCTTGACCATTCTATTACATTTTTGCTGGTTGCGTCTCCTTAGGCCGCAGGTTGATGCCTGCAAACAAATTGCCGCGCACTGTGTAGACTTAATGCTCAAATGTTGCGAAAATTGGAAATATTCAAGTAAATGCTTAAATATTTGAACATTCCATCTCCTATATTATTTCAGTAGTATACCTTCCCTTTGCGGATCTCACACGCAACCAATCTTTATAAATGAGGTCTCCAAAGAAAGAGAATTTCACGAAAACGTGATGAATTGCAGACTTTATAGATATGAAGGATTTGTTTAAAAAGTGCTTCTAAATATTCACGTAAAATGCAGTCCGCAACGCACGTCAGGATTTTTGAATATGAGTATACTGTTACATACCTCCTAAACAAAGTGTTCTAGAGCATTCAAATATAAAATTTGGAGGCCAAAGGTCTGAAAGAAACGTTCCTCACACCATAATCTACAGGTTGAGAGCTTCTTGTCCATTCTACCCCACTTGTTCAGAGCCTGTAGAATCTGCAACTGTATATGAAATTATTAATTTCTTGATATTCTATACGAATGACTTACATGGGTGTACCTCTTCGCTCGATAATAAAATTAAATAAGAATAGTTTGTATTGACAAGGGTGTATTCTATTATTATCAATTACAACGTGATATGCAGAATAAATGACGGGAGGATAACAGGGTCTTGAAGAAAAATATATATTATAGGCTTAAAATAGAAATGGAAAAATAAGGAAGACGGTAGGGTATAGCATGCGAGAGTTCTTGCACGGGTACGCTAGTATTACTTAAACGTATTTAAAAACTATTCTTTAAAGAAGAAAAAACCTATAATAATGAAAACCATTTCCTATTCATGTTATAACTCTTTATTTGGAATTGATGAAAAATTATCTCTGTGTATCTAGCTGTGTTATACTACTACCTACTGTCTTCAGATTTCAGCACGGATATTTGTAAGGTTTGAAATATCAAACTACCCGGTAAAAAGTTATCAAAAAATACGGATTTGCAACTTCTCTTTATGAGACACAAAAAAACTGAACTGCACTACTATCTGTTATTTTTAAACTAAGGTCGAGATATTTATCTTCTTTCAAACACCAAAATACCCAGTAAAAACGTAAATAAATGTGCAAATATGCGCAGTTACAATTTCACTTTTTTCACTTTTGCGAAAAAAAACGGAAAATTCCACTGATACAAAAGTCTTAACGAAAGGTGAAAAGGAATGACCAGATGAAAAGCGCCTGACTAATTCTACAAATCCAAAGGTAGAAACATAAGAAGAGGCGATGCTTTCAGCGGATTCTTCTTCCTGTGAAGTAGGACTGTGCTTTACAATTTTTTGTCACACAGCTCGGAAATGCAATAGACATGATGTTAGCAACATTGAAATTGAACGTGTATTGAGACTTATATCGCCAACTTAGACTGATAAAGGACAAATCGATACTGCTTCCCAACATGGATCAGAGAGGAGTGAAGAGGAGTGTATTGTTCAACTAGGAACAAGGGTGATTTTCAAAGTGAAGAAGAGAATGATCATTGTTTCCCAGTTCAAACACCGCAAAGAGACAAATCGAGACGTAATTATTTCATAATGTAATGTATTGAATTAAATGCTGGCCCTTCTCGTTGTCCATTCTTTTTCGTATGTGGTAGAGTAACTGTACGGGGTCCCTTGGGAAGAGGTTGCTGTCTGAGATTTTCTTCACCGTATTTACGAGCCATTGCTCTGAAAAATATTGGCAGCAACGGACGTCAAGACAAAGAACATTATTGCAAAAGCTCTTCTCAACCTGTCCACACTGTGAGAGCTTATTATGCCAGACGAAGGTCTGACGTGAACGAAACTGAACGAAGCGCAGATAGAAGAAACTGAACTCTAATAGTTACCACGGCGCCCGCCACGTCGCGGCGTTCAGAATGTGCTTAGGAAACTCCAGGACCTAGAGTGTACGCAAAACAAAGTGTTGATAAGAAAGCGGCTGCTAGTGACTCTCTTTCAGTGAGTCCATTTTGCGATATATAAAATAATACACTAATCCAGAGGCGCATAAGTTTCTCAGAAGAGATTTGTGGACAATTTTACTCGAAAACTTGATGCGTTCATTGCAAACCTGTATTATCAAGGAGTGAACGAAACAAGATATCTCTATTATAAAAATCTCTGAAGCAACGGGAGGGGACCTCAAACTTTTGAAGAGGCAACGCCAGAGGTTTGAAGAAACCTCGAAGTTTTAAGATTTTATGTGAAAGCTTCTGAAAATACAATAATCAGTTATGTTTGGCTTCGAAATATAATATAAAATTATTGACAATTGCATTACGTGTTATAAATCATCAGGTTACGTAACTGTAGATCAGCGAAAAATCCCCTCCAAGTGTAATGTCCATTTACACAGAAGTTCATGTACACATTTGTAATGTATACTTACACATTACACTTGTTCCATGCACATAAGAATTTTCATTGCCGAAACAAAAATTAAAAGATTCCAGAATCTATCTCTTTTTGCAATAAAACTAAATACATTATTCATGTTATCGACTAGGCGTGAAAAACTACAGACGGTGAGCCATGAGTAAGAGATGGCTCTTAAAGTCTTTAGTTGACTGATTATTTGGCGTTACCGGGCACGTCAACTGCTTAGTCTCGTAAGTGTAGTGCTGATTTTTATCACGGGAGATGGCGGTGATGTGTTCCCCCAGAGGTTGGTGAGATCCGACATCGACCTGCACGTCAGTTGTGGGGATTTCCTTTACCAGGTATTTCCCACCAGCGGGTTATCGCCCCAGCTGGGACAAGCTCTAAGTGCCCAACATATGTGGTAACATAGTCCATTTAAGTGTATGTGTAAGTAAGGGGTGAAGATAGAACAAGGAAAAGGAAGGAAAGATAGCTCGCGATTTGTGACCCGTTTGAGAGAGTACTGCTCCAGCATTTGCCTGAAATTGATTTAAGAAACCCCGGAAAACTATCGATCAGGGCAGCCGGCCGCTACGATTCT
>JAHLJT010002406.1:20934981-20964325 GCA_031308135.1 Acheta domesticus | reverse complement strand
TAGGCGTATGATCTCAAAAACAAATGTGAGTGGTGCCATAGTGAAATATGAACTCTCTCGTTAAAGTTCGTTTAATTTCGTTGCTGTTTGTCAGATAGAAGCATAGCTACAGAACGCTAAAATGGAGTCTAGCCGTAACGCGCGTCAAAAGCAGAAATGTGTGACTGAATTTCTGACTTCCGAACAAATTGCGCGCATCGACATCACCAGTCTCCTGCTGAACTTCTACAGTGTGGCGACGATGGATAGTGCGTTTCAGCTGTTGTGACAGCGACGTGAATGACAAACCACGTTGCTGTCATCCACGCACAGCTGCCACACCACGGAATGATGGAGCGCCTCGTTCAGTTCTTCCGCGTGAATAGGTTCATGGGGGGTAGTATATGGTGCTGGGCAACTGCGTATGACGCTGGACATTGCGATGCGTTAGAGGTAACGCTGAGTTACCGAAAATTGTGCGCAAGGTGTGTCCCGCGATCACTCACACAGGATCACTAACACCACCGAAAGGAACGTTTTGAGAAGGTTTCGACCCAATACGAAGTTGAAGGTGGCGGTTTTCTGGATCAAATAATCACTGATTACGAGACATGATGTCACCATTATGAGCCAGAAATGAAACGACAACACATCGAATGACACCATAAGAATTCCCCGTAAAGGTCAACTCGGCTGGT
The DNA here is from genome assembly GCA_031308135.1 of Acheta domesticus. Lineage (NCBI taxonomy): Eukaryota > Metazoa > Arthropoda > Insecta > Orthoptera > Gryllidae > Acheta > Acheta domesticus. Next base: position 20,963,648 of record JAHLJT010002406.1, on the reverse strand, counting down.
ACAGATTTTTACCAGCGTGGCATGCAGGCTCTTGTTCATCGGTTAATAAAATTTGTAGAAAAAAAGGGGGACTATATTGAAAAATAGTTTCGTGTTCAAAAAACTCTATTTTAACATTGTATTAAGTTTGTTTTTTTATTTACTGTAGTTGTCATACAAATAAAAAGGAGGCATTACTTTCGGAACAACCTACGTATATAAGAGTTAAACTTCGATACCGTGAAACCAATCTCATTGAAAGTTGGCACTTCTACCTTTTTTCACCGAGAAGGTTTATGTGCCGTTAAATCTGTTGTAACGTCACTGAATGGCGCTGTAGAACAAAACTAAATACTTACGTCCAATGCAACCCGCAACACATTCTGTAGGATTTTGAATCTATATCATTAAATAACTCCTAAACGATGCGTTCTATGGCCTTAAAACTAAAATTTTGAGACCAAGAAATGTTTCTCACATCGTAATCTACAGGATAAAACGTCCTTAAACTTCTATTACATTTTTGTTGCTCCGACGCTTCCCGATATTACCTCACCTGCTCAGACATGTGTAGAATCTGAAATTAAATGTAAATGAGAAGGGCAGAGAGCGGCAGAGACAGACAGACAGGCACAGGGTGAGGGAGAGAGGGAGAGACAGTGAGAGGGTGATGGGAGGGGAAAATGGGAGATGAAGGGTAGAACGTCTGCCGGGTTTTCCTAGAACGTTTTAAGAACTAATAAAACAGAGGAACAAATAATATAAATTTTCCTCCGAACGGAGGGATTCTAGGAAGTGAGATTCCGTACCCTCACATTTGCAAGAGGCAGTAAAATAAACTCACCAGGCATCCGAGAATTCGATTCCGTCACCCCAATACACAAATTCTCAGGAATCGCACCTAACCTAACCAAAAAATTAAAGAAGTTGGGCGATTTCCGTCATAAACAAATCTGTTAGTGCTAGCAACTTCTGCTAGCACTAATTCTGCTCCTAGAGGGGCTAGAATTAAACTGTACATTTTCTGTACGAAAAAATCAACCTGCTCAAAAGTTTTCATAGAGAAATCGTGCAGTCTGAACTACACGCTTTCTGTACGTCCAATGTGCACGAAAACTGTACCATGTAAAAGGGCCTTAAAACGAGCTACAATTACTACATAGAGTGGATGAAGCGTCTCAATTCTTGCAGCAAATTGAAGCCACCTTTTTTTGCAGTCAAAGCAGCGCCCTCTGGAGAAACAGAGTTTTCTATTTGACACTGGTTAAGGCGAGGTGGGCACGGGCTCCGCTTAACAGAATAAATCCACTTATTCTGTTTCACGACTCAAAACCAGTCATTTAAAAACGAAATCACAATATATAAGGACAATGAATTGAGAAACTTTTTAAAAAACTTTACTTCCTGCATTGCTTATTGTCGTAAGAATGAAATCTGTTAAATATTATTGTAGCTAGCATAACCCCTCAAAGTGAATGTTATTGCAATAAGCAAACAAACAGATCGCAAATAAGGCGGCGAGCTTGAAAAATAATATATTTGTGATTTGATGACTTCTATTTTTACGGTTCTATGCAGATAAATGAAAAGACAGCAATATAGAAATAAGATCTGATGTAAACAACTCGTCGATTCAGTACAACAGTTCTACCCGCCACCATCAGGCCACCACCTCTCATGTTTTGACTGCAAAAAACCGGGCGGCCCTTTCGTCGAGCTACCACAAAGAGCGCTGAAACGATAGGGTCAGCCACTCCATACTTCCGTTTTCCTTTCTTGGCGCACGGGGGTGTGTCAATAAAATGGAATATCTCACGGTATTTCGCGTCGTTCTCCGTTATTCCGCCACAAATTGCATGATCGCCAGCACAGCTCGATACAGTCGCTATCATGCGACTCCTAGCGGCAAAACATAGAACGACGCGAAATACCGTGAGATATTCCGTTTAATTGCCCCCCCTCCCGTGCGCCAAGAAAGAAAACCCGAAGTACACGCAGTGTATTGTGGCTCGTCGGCCTAGGGCTGATGCCGTGCGAGATCACGAAGCCGCGCGGGCTGGTGCGCGCCGCCATCGCCGTGCGCCCGCCGCGCCGCGAGATGCAGGCGCACAAGAACTACTGCGCGCGCCGCGGGCCCACCTTCCACCCCTGCGGCCTCAACTGCTTCCCTTCTTAGGCCGCAGGCGGAGGCCCGCAAAGGAACTGCTGCACACTGTGTAGACTTGGTGCTCAATGTTGCGAAAATTGGAAAATATTCAAGTAAATGATTAAATTAGATCACACTTTGATTGTTATTTCTATTCAGATTTTTAGTATCCTGTTTACTATAGACAATCACTTACAGACAGTTAAAAACCAATTAGAGTAAATGGAAAGAGGGGTTTAAATTGTTTAAAGGAAACACTTATTCTTGATAAAATATCACATGTAATCTTGATAAAAACTTCAACACATGAAACGTTTTTATCAAGATTACATGTGATATTTTATGACGAATAAGTTTCCTTTAAACAATTTTAACCCCTCCTTTCCATCAACTCTAATTGGTTTTTAACTGACTATAAGCGATTGTCTATAGTAAGCAGCATATTAAAAATCTAAATGCTTACATATTTGAACATTCCGACTCCTGTATTACTTCAGTAGTATAACTTCCCTTTGCGGCTCTCACACGCAACCAATCTTCATAAATGAGGTCTCCAAAGAAAGAGAATTTCACGGAAACGTGATGAATTGCACTTTGACTTTGAAAATATAAAAGATTTGTTTAAAAACGCATGAAAAATGCAAAAAACGTAAAATGCAATCCGCAAAGCAAGTCAGTGTTTTTTAATCTATGAGTTTATTGTTAAATAACTCTTAAAAAGTGTTATAGGGCCTTAAAAACTAAAATGTTGAGGCCAGAGCCCTCAAATAAACATTCCTCACATCGTAATTTACAGGATGAGAGCTTCTTGACCATTCTATTACATTTTTGCTGGTTGCGTCTCCTTAGGCCGCAGGTTGATGCCTGCAAACAAATTGCCGCGCACTGTGTAGACTTAATGCTCAAATGTTGCGAAAATTGGAAAATATTCAAGTAAATGCTTAAATATTTGAACATTCCATCTCCTATATTATTTCAGTAGTATACCTTCCCTTTGCGGATCTCACACGCAACCAATCTTTATAAATGAGGTCTCCAAAGAAAGAGAATTTCACGAAAACGTGATGAATTGCAGACTTTATAGATATGAAGGATTTGTTTAAAAAGTGCTTCTAAATATTCACGTAAAATGCAGTCCGCAACGCACGTCAGGATTTTTGAATATGAGTATACTATTACATACCTCCTAAACAAAGTGTTCTAGAGCATTAAAATATAAAATTTGGAGGCCAAAGGTCTGAAAGAAACGTTCCTCACACCATAATCTACAGGTTGAGAGCTTCTTGTCCATTCTACCCCACTTGTTCAGAGCCTGTAGAATCTGCAACTGTATATGAAATTATTAATTTCTTGATATTCTATACGAATGACTTACATGGGTGTACCTCTTCGCTCGATAATAAAATTAAATAAGAATAGTTTGTATTGACAAGGGTGTATTCTATTCTTATCAATTACAACGTGATATGCAGAATAAATGACGGGAGGATAACAGGGTCTTGAAGAAAAATATATATTATAGGCTTAAAATAGAAATGGAAAAATAAGGAAGACGGTAGGGTATAGCATGCGAGAGTTCTTGCACGGGTACGCTAGTATTACTTAAACGTATTTAAAAACTATTCTTTAAAGAAGAAAAAACCTATAATAATGAAAACCATTTCCTATTCATGTTATAACTCTTTATTTGGAATTGATGAAAAATTATCTCTGTGTATCTAGCTGTGTTATACTACTACCTACTGTCTTCAGATTTCAGCACGGATATTTGTAAGGTTTGAAATATCAAACTACCCGGTAAAAAGTTATCAAAAAATACGGATTTGCAACTTCTCTTTATGAGACACAAAAAAACTGAACTGCACTACTATCTGTTATTTTTAAACTAAGGTCGAGATATTTATCTTCTTTCAAACACCAAAATACCCAGTAAAAACGTAAATAAATGTGCAAATATGCGCAGTTACAATTTCACTTTTTTCACTTTTGCGAAAAAAACGGAAAATTCCACTGATACAAAAGTGGTGAAAAGGAATGACCAGATGAAAAGCGCCTGACTAATTCTACAAATCCAAAGGTAGAAACATAAGAAGAGGCGATGCTTTCAGCGGATTCTTCTTCCTGTGAAGTAGGACTGTGCTTTACAATTTTTTGTCACACAGCTCGGAAATGCAATAGACATGATGTTAGCAACATTGAAATTGAACGTGTATTGAGACTTATATCGCCAACTTAGACTGATAAAGGACAAATCGATACTGCTTCCCAACATGGATCAGAGAGGAGTGAAGAGGAGTGTATTGTTCAACTAGGAACAAGGGTGATTTTCAAAGTGAAGAAGAGAATGATCATTGTTTCCCAGTTCAAACACCGCAAAGAGACAAATCGAGACGTAATTATTTCATAATGTAATGTATTGAATTAAATGCTGGCTCTTCTCGTTGTCCATTCTTTTTCGTATGTGGTAGAGTAACTGTACGGGGTCCCTTGGGAAGAGGTTGCTGTCTGAGATTTTCTTCACCGTAATTTACGAGCCATTGCTCTGAAAAATATTGGCAGCAACGGACGTCAAGACAAAGAACATTATTGCAAAAGCTCTTCTCAACCTGTCCACACTGTGAGAGCTTATTATGCCAGACGAAGGTCTGACGTGAACGAAACTGAACGAAGCGCAGATAGAAGAAACTGAACTCTAATAGTTACCACGGCGCCCGCCACGTCGCGGCGTTCAGAATGTGCTTAGGAAAACTCCAGGACCTAGAGTGTACGCAAAACAAAGTGTTGATAAGAAAGCGGCTGCTAGTGACTCTCTTTCAGTGAGTCCATTTTGCGATATATAAAATAATACACTAATCCTGAGGCGCATAAGTTTCTCAGAAGAGATTTGTGGACAATTTTACTCGAAAACTTGATGCGTTCATTGCAAACCTGTATTATCAAGGAGTGAACGAAACAAGATATCTCTATTATAAAAATCTCTGAAGCAACGGGAGGGGACCTCAAACTTTTGAAGAGGCAACGCCAGAGGTTTGAAGAAACCTCGAAGTTTTAAGATTTTATGTGAAAGCTTCTGAAAATACAATAATCAGTTATGTTTGGCTTCGAAATATAATATAAAATTATTGACAATTGCATTACGTGTTATAAATCATCAGGTTACGTAACTGTAGATCAGCGAAAAATCCCCTCCAAGTGTAATGTCCATTTACACAGAAGTTCATGTACACATTTGTAATGTATACTTACACATTACACTTGTTCCATGCACATAAGAATTTTCATTGCCGAAACAAAAATTAAAAAGATTCCAGAATCTATCTCTTTTTGCAATAAAACTAAATACATTATTCATGTTATCGACTAGGCGTGAAAAACTACAGACGGTGAGCCATGAGTAAGAGATGGCTCTTAAAGTCTTTAGTTGACTGATTATTTGGCGTTACCGGGCACGTCAACTGCTTAGTCTCGTAAGTGTAGTGCTGATTTTTATCACGGGAGATGGCGGTGATGTGTTCCCCCAGAGGTTGGTGAGATCCGACATCGACCTGCACGTCAGTTGTGGGGATTTCCTTTACCAGGTATTTCCCACCAGCGGGTTATCGCCCCAGCTGGGACAAGCTCTAAGTGCCCAACATATGTGGTAACATAGTCCATTTAACACGTTGACTGCCACGTGGTGACATCGTGGACTCACAGATTAAAGAGACATTGCGGCCGCGTGAAGCCACGTCGGTCTCATGCAACCGATGAAGGAAGGAGCCACATGGTGCCGCAGTGGCTTCACGCAATGCTTTGATTTTCTGTTCAGACAATCTCTACGGCCACTAGGACCGAAAACATTCATTGGCTTTGGCCTCAGGATTTAGTAAGATTGTAAATAAAAAAGATAAACAAAAATTGCCAGAAAGAGGAAATTTTTTACTAACTTGAAAATAATTAATCAAATTTAGTGAATGAAAGTGAATTAATATTTTAAATAAATTGATAAAATAAATAAAATATAATTGATATAAAACAATATACTAATCGGTAACTATTATAATTCTATTTTATATCAATTCTGTATTTTATCTCTTTATTTAAAATGTCAATTCACATCTTCCTTTTCTTCCAACAGCTGTTTAGAATATGCTGTGTTTCCTTACTCCTAGTACAAATCTTCATCAGAAACCTTCTTCAAAATCCTTCATTCTCTAAATTTGATTTGATTAGATTAATTTCTTGTACAATTATGAATTTTAAAAAAGCAATCAAGACAATAATATTGGTCACATTCTTTACATTTATAAGTTGTTTGAGGTGTTTTCCTTGCAGCAATTTCTCTCCCATGTTTTTCTTTCATTTCCTTGTAACACTTGTTACATCTTCTTCTTCCTTTTCTTCCAACATCTGTTAGGACATGCTGTGTTTCCTTACTCCTAGTAAAAACATTTTCAGAATCTTCCAATTTCAACAATCCTTTGACAATGTGCTCTCTAAATTCTGTAATTTTTAGTTTTTGATTTGCTACAGTTTGGTGCAGAATGAAAGCATTCACAATTGCTGTGTCTACTAATAATTCAATAGCCAATTTGCGATACCATTTTATACCCCTACGGATTGAGCTTGAATAAGACTTCTTTTGATCTGAGAGATCTATAAATGATTTATACTTATTGTAATCAACTATGATCTGTGGTTTTTCTTTTTCTTTGCCTTTCTGAATTACTGTAGTAATTTCATCTTTATGTTTCGTGCTCAGAACCAAAACATCTTTCTTGTCTTTCCACTTCAGTACTACGACACCTGTGTTGCTTTCTTCGGCTATTGTTTCACCCTTGTCAAGTTTTTTGTTCACCACATTGGATGGGTTGAACTTCCGATTTGATCTCAAAGTTCCAATAAGGTGTGTCTGAACGTTTTGGAGATCATGGGCTAATGACACTGATGTATAATAATTATCTGTACAAAGCGTGCGACCCATGCCTACTAATTCTTCCATAAGTTTCATGACGACTCCTGATGGAACTGTCTTTTCCTTTGATTTTTCCTGACCACAATAAACATGTAAATTGTACGTGTAACCTCCAGCAAGGCATAATTTGAAGACTTTTATTCCAAATCTATGTCTCTTATTTGCAATATATTGCCTAAATCCTAATCGCCCTCTCCACGGTACAAGAGTCTCGTCAATGCAAACCACTTCACCTGGATTAACGATCTTTTGGAAATTTTGTATTATTTTGTTCAACAGAGGTCTTATTTTCTGCAATCGGTCCTCAGAAACAATTTCATTGTCATTGAAATGTATCATTTTGAGCAACAATTGAAACCTGTTGCGTGACATCTTCGAAGTAATAGTATTCATGTAGATGCTATTTTTCGACCAATATTTTTCAATTGATGGAAATTTGCATAATCCCATCCAAATATGTAAACCTAAAAAAATTTCCATTTCTTCGCGATCTGTATTACGCCAAGCTGTTACCCTGGACCTTTTGTATCTATTTTTCAATACACACTGAGATGCGTAACGATTTGTTTCTTCAACGATCAGGTTTAAAATGTCCTCATTTATCATAATTTTATAAAAATCAGAGGGCTCCTTGTCGTAATAATTTTCATAGAGATTTGATGTTATTCCAGAGTTGCCACTGTCAAATTGAAATACCTTCAAATTGTTTCTGGTGACAGGTCCCCAAGATATTGAAGAATTCACGGATTTTGAGATTTCTTCATTATATTCGTGTGTCTCATCGGCAAACAACGTATTTATTACCAAATCTATTGTTTCATCGACACTGTCTCGACTAGTAGATGGCACTGCATTTTGACACAGATTTAAATGTTCTTTAGGAACACGTTTCGTTTTTGTTTCCACTGAATGCTCGAAAGAATTTTCTGAACCATCACTATCTGAACAATCTGGATTATAATCACTGTCCGAGAAATCACTGTCCGAGAAATCACTCTCTTCCTCTGATAAAACTTCCTGCACCATTTTACAAAACTGTTCATCCTCAAAACGTGACATTGCAATCGCACAACAAAGGAAATGTGAACTGGTCTGTACTATCGCCGGACGGCTGCAGCCACCCCACCTATCACCACCTTCTCCGAATGCTTCGTGACGCAATAATACCGAGGAAAGACATATCTGGATCGGCTTGACAAGACTCTTAGATGTGGTGACACGTTGGTCTCACATGGATCCTACGATAAATCTCTACCCTACAGCCGCGTGAGACCGACGTGGCTTCACGAATTAAAAAATGTTATAATTTACAAAATATGCACGCATCGCGTAACTCAACGTTCTCTAATAATAATCCATACATTTTTTTATATAAATTCTTCAAAAACATTTTTGGCCACTATGATACGTTAAATCAAGACAATGGTGGCAGTCAACGTGTTAAGTGTATGTGTAAGTAAGGGGTGAAGATAGAACAAGGAAAAGGAAGGAAAGATAGCTCGCGATTTGTGACCCGTTTGAGAGAGTACTGCTCCAGCATTTGCCTGAAATTGATTTAAGAAACCCCGGAAAACTATCGATCAGGGCAGCCGGCCGCAACGATTCTCCGTCAGAAAGCGGCTGAACTCGACCTAGCTATGTCGCTAATATCAAAACTTCTTGCCATCCTTGGGACTCGAACCCTAAGTAACATCTCCCAGTGAGAGGCTCTGCAGTGTGCAGATTTTTTATAATGTCTGGATATGATAAATGTTCACACTATTTTCCAAGTGATATCAGCACCAGAATTTATCGAAGCACATTCGTAAAGAGAGTTGCCAATGGGTTAGCAGAGCCGTGTTAAGAAGCCAGATGAAACAGTGCGCAACAAACACTTGAGGTTAACACTTTCTAACTTGATAGTCGTAAACAAGGTCTGATCAAAATGTACAGTGGAAATAAAACGAAAATACTTTGCAATTTTTACTATTATATTTCTGAACTATTTTCACTTTTGCACTTATTTCTCAAGATTTTACTGGAAACAAACCGTCCGCAATCTTGTCAATTTTTTCGAGAATTTCTACAGGAACTTCACAATATCATCATTTTGCACGAGTTCTTTGGTTCAGCAACGATCGAGTAAGTCGTAGAGTTTTGCATGAATCACGTGCACCACTTGTTTTTCTTTGCCTCTCAGGCGACCTCAACACCTCGGGCCACAAACTGTTGGCATTGGAAGTCGTCCTCAAGGCACTACTAAACGTTCTAGACCAATGGTAGCTGAACTTATGAAGGTTGAGAGCAACCATACCGTTTTCAATCTTATTGTGAGCAACCAAGAAACAAAGATTTTTTTTTCAAATTTTAACATTTGTTTATTGTCTATAAATATACATTTCTATTAATGTGAAACAAACTTTAATAAATCTGTATAAAAATAAATTGAACTGGAATTGTATAGAAGAAAAAAACTGAAATATAGTTAGTAACAAATTATAATAGTGAAAATAATGTTTCGCCAGACTTGTTAATGAAGAGGATGACACTATTTTTTGTCATCAAGTTTTTGTTTATGTTGGGAGAGTAGGTAGTGACAGTTGGGAGAGTAGGTAGTTCGAATACAGTTGTCCAAATCTTCGTCAGTGAGCCTGTTTCTGTACTTTTTTTTATAAATTTCATACTGAAAAAGAAAACCTCACACAGATATGTTGAGTTGAATATTTCCTTTACTTTCAGACCATTCTGCAATTCTATAATTGGGTATTTTTCTTTAGGAACAAGAAGCCAAAAATCGCTTGAAGAAAGGGATTTTAAAGATAGACACTTTTGAAAATCAATTAGTTCCAACTTTACTGCAGTACTGTCTCCTTCAAAATCAAAATGATCCATGACTCAAGTATAGAATTCTTCAGCATCAGTCTCCACAAAAGATGATTTGACAGACTTTGCTAGAATAGAAATGGCCTAGATCTATCGAAAATTATTCCGCGATCGACGGTTTGGCGATCACTGCTACAAGGCATAAATAACTATTTAATACAAATAAATGCAATTACATTAATATAGATACTCTTCGAAATTAATAACAATTTTAATGCGATTTCAACTAAACCCAATTATACCCAAAAACAAATGGGTGGAGGGGAATGGTTTAGTTCATTTAAAAACCCATTTTCAACCCTACCTCTCTCCGCCGCGCCTCCACGCTTCCTCCGCCGTCTGAGCGCAAATGAGGGGCGTCCAGATGGCAGAGACAAAGAGAGTATTCTGTTGACGAGTAGCGAGAGGTGCGGAGAAAGTGTAAAGGAATCGGACTGTGCTTTGGGTTTGCGACAACTTCAGGCGGCTCTGAAGACTATAAAAACAACTTGGGACACCTCCCTCGCAGAGCGGCAGCTATACTTTGTGTACTCTTCTGACTATCCTGATTAAGACATGTTTTGTTGATTGTGGTTTACTATAAACAGTAAATGAAGGTATAATAGTGAATTTTGTGAAGCTTTCAATGTACGTATACGTTTTACCAAAATACTAAAAAAAATGTCAGTCAATGAAATACGGGTCTCATTTATAAAACTTCCTACAGATGTTTCTGTTTCATAATCAAAGCACTGCATCAACTCTTTGAACCAATGTCATGGTTTAGTGTTTAATGATTGGACCGAAACAAAGCACAGTTAAAAACAATAATTGTTCTCATGTATGGGAAGATTTTTCATTGAAAGAAAGATGTTTTTTTTTCGAGAAATTAGTAAATGACACAAACGAGAAGCAAAACTAATGAAAAATTTCAATCGATAAACCAAACCTAAAGAGCAAACGCAAAATCTACGGAAGTATTAAGAGTAAAGTCCTTGCTTTAGAAAGGCAGTTTTGAATAAAATTTAAAGTATCTGAAGAGCTGGCAGGACTTTATTTGTGCGACCTCCCACCATCTTTTTATGCGACGCCACCCGAGCCCTAGTCCGGCTCTCCTGAGGCAGCATCAACTTTAAGTCGCAGGCGCTCCTTGGCGGCGTACGATTGTTTACTGCAAATCAATAGTGCAGCATCCCTTTTTGCTTGGAGCCTAACTTACTAGTCTGACCACAACTGAAAAGACAACTTGCCAAAACTGGGAACCTCAGGGAACTTTAATCGGATGGAGGTGGAAAGACAAGAACAAATAAATCGCGACGCAGTTTTAGTATCCAAATTCACACTGTTTTCTTGTTCCTGTGGCTCGACAGCCCGCTACGGGCCTTGGCCGACCATCGATAGCTATACAGTATATAAAAATGTGACACAAAAATATGGACAATAACTCTGTATTGGAATAATTCGTCTAATGTATACTTTTTTGTTACACGATTGTATAAATACACAATTCTTTTCTAATGATTTTTGTCTTTGTTTTCACAAAAATTTATCCCACATATTAAATACAATAATAGAATAGTTTCAATAGTAGTTGCATCATATTTAGGTAATTAAACATTTTTTATACTCAAGTTTAAGTTTATCTTCCCAAACAGAATTTAATAACTCTCACTTCCTTTCTCTCTCGCTGAAAAATCTTTAGTGCCATTAAACAAAATTATTGTTTCTATTGCTGAATTCTAGAGGAGTCATAAAACCCTTCTTATTGCTTGTAAGCCGCGAACACCCGCCTCCGTGACCTCGACAGAGCCTCGCTGCGCGAGCACGGAATAACGGGCTGTAATCTCGCTCTGCTAAATTTTCTACAAGGAGTTTTATAACATTCCCAGCTAGAAAATGCTCTGGCTGAATAATTTGTTACTCTCAAGAACCTACAGCTTACAGAAAACAGTCTCTGGACGTGAGAATAATAACGAATGGCTCACGTGAGAACAATAATTAAATGAATGTTGCGCCTTCCTTTCAACGAACTTGCAGGAAGCGAATGGACTTGGACGTTGCCTTCTGGTACTACGTGCTTCTGCAGCCAAGTCTGTTCATGCTCTTGCGTTTTCTTTTTCAGCGTCTCCAGTTCAACATTTCTCCTCCGTGGTAGAAGTTCTTCAGGTTGCATTTCGTAATTTGCGGATTTTTGAGTGCAATGCTGATCAGGTGATGACTGAACGCACCGTTTACCCCTTTCCTGAGTGCCAGGAGAGACCCATGCAATTGGTGCTCTTTTCCAATGAAATTATGAGACGATTCAAAAGAATCATAACCGCTGTGAGATGAAATCTAAGTAATAAGAAAACCAATAAGAGAAAAATCATTAGGATAGAAAGAACATAATCCCTCATTAAAATGGTCATTCAACGCGTGTAAACATTTTAAAAGTTGAAAACTGAATTTGCAATTTTTACCTGTATTTCAAATCGTAGGCACTTACAGATCAATTGCAGTAAAAGTGCTGTTATACTACAGAGTTGCAATTTTGTATCCATTCTACAAGAATTGGAACCAAAAGAAATGGGAAAATCCCTGGGGTGCGACGTGTTTAACAAAATATATATATTTTGAAGAACACTGTGAGAAATGATCCAAGAAGTATATTAGAAGTACCTCTTACACCTGAAAATGCATCTCAACCATCTAGCTCCAAATTCCCTTAATAGTAGCCAAGAATTATCTCGCACACAATAGAATTTCCTACCGTCGTCTCCCTTATAGCTTTGATTCATAACGTACACCGAAACAATTTACTTTATATCGTTATAAAGTTAATTAATTTTGTTGTATAGTTCAGGTGTAAATGCTACGGAAAAAACAATGGGTGACTTACTCTGAGCTACAGTTCATTTTATATTACAAATTTGTTTTATAATGTATTTAAGAATTATTTCAAGACCGGAATAGATTGTATATTGGCGTTTAAAGGTTGAAGCCAATAAATTATAATTATTATTATTTTCGATGTATCCAATGGAAAATTTCTCGTAACAATGGCGAGGTTTCCCGGGTGGCGCTGAGTGCACGGCGCGGGTGCCCCCGAAGGGCGCTGCGGCTGCCGCTGGCGGCGCCATCAGCATTTCACGTGAAATACGCGCCGCTCTCAAAATGGCAGACAAAGAGTAAGTACTTCGCTCAAGAGTGAATTCAACAGTCAAGAGTACCACCAACAAATCTACAATTTTCGACCGATGTTTATCATTTATATTAGGAAAATAATATAAACGGAAAGCCACCAAATTAAGAACAACATACAAATTATAACATAGAACTGAATTCAATCTAAAACAAAAATGGCCGAGTCAACTCGTGCTCAAAAGGCGCACCTGATGAGTTTACCTCAGAGCTAGCATTGTCTCTGTCTCTGCAGTGACTCTAAGAGAGAGCGTCTAGGGTCCGAGTTTCGATGATGCGGATTTTCGATACTAGATATATAGCTGAAAATTCAACCGCTGCCTGGAGGAGAATTCTAGCGGCCGGTTGCTCTGATCGCTACTTTTCTATGGTTTTACCGACCCATACCAGGCAAATATCAGATCAGTAGCTTAAGAAGCGGACCAAGAGCTGTGCGTGATCTTTCCTTCATGTCTCGTCCCAGCCTCTCTCGTTACTTACGCGCTCTACACTATCACACATTTCGGAAAACCAATCGGTACTCTCTGAATCTGAATGAGTGAAATTGTCGCTGATTCTATCAGTGTGAACCGAAATCACTGATACCTTCAGTCGAAATGTGTAGTTTCGCTGACAATTCAGCGAATATGCGAACCTTTTCACAATGACCGCCAGCATTTCAGTGGTCGTCAGTGATAAAAGTGCTACGCCACCATCACTCACTGATCGTTCAGTCGTCACGTGCAATTAGTGTCACAGATATCACTGATTCAAGCGGTGAAGTTTCACCGATTGAAAAAGAGGACCCAATTTTCACTGATTTCAGTTCAATTCACTGATTGTCAGTGGCAGGGTTATAACTGACACCATCAGTGAATAGTCACTGTCAATCAGTAGTTTTTCACTGATTCAGACTGAGAGAGTAGCTTAGAGGGCGAACGCACCGCTCGGGCAGATACCTACAGAGGGATATTTCCCTCTGTAGGTATCTCCCCGTAGGTAACCAAGCCGATGGGCAAATCGGTGCCGAATATCACGATCCAAGCGAGAGTAGAAATCAGCGCTATCTCGCGGGATAAAATATTCACTATACTTACGGGACTAAGCGACATAGCCGTTGATGCTGATCCTGAAAACATCCACCAAAAGTGTTGAATCCAGGGGAAAGTTTCTGAAGTATTCTCTCACCGAGTCTATGTGTTTTTGGGAGCGGTGAATCCAAATTTTATGTTTGCCCTCAAGAATCTTCGTCTTCTCAGAGAAATGCCAAAAAAATAGAAACGTCATGCTTTTTTTTATTTTTATCTCGCCTTTATACCGAAGTAAAAGGAGCCAAGTTATTGTAATCGGGCGACTGAAATTGGCTATTGTTCGACAGAACAAATTTGTGTCGGACAGTGGGGGGAAAAGTGGATAAATCTGATTCCTACATGTAGTTCATTACTTCTTCCAACACGTTGTATAATCAGATTTTATGTTCGTTGTACCCCTCATACCGAAAAATGAATTGACGGCAAAATGCTTGCCTGCCTGTCCATTTGTGGTAAACGCTAGAAGCTAAACAGATTATATGATTTTATCCAAAGTTGTTATAACAATAATAATAATAATAATAATAATTATTATTATTATTATTATTATTATTATTATTATTATTATTTGGAACAGCCCACATTTTGCGCAAAGTATTGTAGAGGCACCGACAGTCCCTAGATCTACTCCTTAGGTAGCTGGTTGCAACCTGGAGTAGATTTTATATTCAGCCGACACATAACATCTTCATGCGTGATTTAGAGGAATAATAATAATAATAATAATAATAATAATAATAATAATAATAATAATAATAATAATAGTAATAATAATAATATCACTTAAGGAAAGACAAAGAGACCTCATACAGATTGAGGCCTCCTGGCACAACGCAGTAGTCGAGATGGGAAACAGAGGCATTGTTAGTGTAGCAAGAAGCATTGCGAACAAGACTCTGCAAGACACGCAGAATGACAGACACACTGAACTTCTGATGCTAATTAACGTGAAATGTGAGACACAAAAAATGTTAAAGAAATCGTGGTGAGACAAACCATTCCACGGAACAAAATTTGAAACGAATGCACAGAGCACACATCGATAACGTTAAATCATTTATGTGGCTTAAAAGGGGAAGAATGTAGCCAGAATCGGAAGCACTTGTAATAGCTGCTCAAGATCAGGCGTTGAGAACACGACATTATTATAAGGCGGTACTCAAAATTTCCCAAGATGATAAATGCCGCATTTGCCAGGAACACGTAGAAACCATTGATCATATTGTCTCAGCTTGTCTAATCCTAGCAAAGGCCGAATACTTGAAAAGACACGACCAGGTGTGTAGCTACCTCCACTTGTCAGATTTGTACCGCCCTCGAAGTTCCAAACACATGCCCCAAGTGGTACGAACACTCATGAAAACCGGTGACGTCTGTTGGATTGTATACGATATTGTATGACCAACAAATTCAAACTGATCGCACGATAGCGGCAAACAAACCGGATATAGTCATCCGGGATTTGGGGAACAAATCGTGTTTACTTGTGGATGTTGCTGTACCTTGCGATCAAAACGTCGTTACCAAGGAGGCAGAGAAACGTCTTAAATACAAGAGTTTGGAAATCGAGATCAGCCGAATGCGGGGCATAAAAGCACAGGCCGTACCGATAGTTATCGAAGCTCTGGGATTAGTTCCACAAAATTTGATGTAAGAACTTGTCTAGACTCCCAGGTAATTCAAAAGACTGGAAAGTGCAAGAATAGCTTTATTTGGAACAGCCCACATTTTGCGCAAAGTATTGTAGAGGCACCGATCTAGATCCCTAGATCTGCTCCTGAGGTAGCTGGTTGCAACCTCGAGTAGATTTTACATTCAGCCGACTCATAACATCTTTAGTCGTTATGTAGTGGAATAATAATAATAATAATAATAATAATAATAATAATAACAATAATAATAATAATAATGATAATAGTTCCTGTATGTGAGCGTTTGCTTGATGGCAGTTAAGCAAAATATAAGAATTAAAAGAAACATACAAAGATATTAAAAACAGATATATAGTTTTTGCGTAATTTTACGTTTTACATAACTTTACGTTTCCCGTAATTTGATTTTTCAAGTAAATTTACGTTTCTTACAATTTTACGTTTCAGCTAATTTTCTCCTACTAAGCATCAAAATACGGTAATAGTGGTGCTGGTTTCATTTGCGGCGAACTCTATTTATGGCTCTCTTGTAAAACATGGACCCAAGAGAAGAATGGTTCGGTTCGAGTAGCTACATGAAGGGCAGGGCCGGGGAGCGCACGGGGCCGCTGCAGAGGGGGGGGCGGACGGAAAGCGACAACTTCAGCATATAAATGAGTTTCTAATTACGCGAAGTGAACGAATACATCACTCCTTGTCCGCGTAATTGACAAAGAAGGACAACGAATAGGAACGAGGGTCGGTCGTTGCAGCTCCTGCGGGGCGTGCCAGTGCTGCGGCCAGCGGCTGCCGACGGAAGCTGGCCCGCGGTTCGTCGCGCGGAGGCACGACTTCTGCGACGCCGGCCTGCCCCAGTTCATGAAGGGCGTCCTCAACTACCCGGGCGAAGTCCTGCCGCCCAACACGGGTGAGGCCTAACATATTCCCTCTTGTAACCATGTAACAATTACCTGTCTACAGAGGTTAAACATTATAAAAGAAAAATATTACAGAATATTGTTATAAAAATCTCGTCTACTGGGTAGATTTGGTGACAGAGTACCTCCACAATACGGTAAGAAAGGCCTAATGAAGAAATGTTTCGTACTTCTCAATCTTTTGAAATACTTGTCCCCCCCCCACATTTCGAGAACCCAACTCTTCTAATTAAGACTTTTGTTTGTCTCCTGGGTCGCAATGCCTGATCGCAGACAGAACAGCATGCAAGTAAGCACGTTAATTTTAAGAAGGGATCCTTTTAACATTTTAGACAGCTGACATTTTAAAATTAACACAAAAACAATTTTGAGTCTCCAAACTGACTTTGCTTTTCAAACTGTCAAAAATGAGTTCAATTTTGATTTTTACTTCCAATGAAATAAATCAATTATAAAATATCTGCGATCTAAAATGTTAAAATGGCGTGCTCTTTAGACAAATGTCAAAAAAGCAATAAGACAGTATTCAATTGTGTAAAACGCAAAAGCGATTTTTCTCCGAATCCTGACTGACGGCATTCGGTGCGTGAGCGTGTGTGGGCGCGTGGGCGCAGGGCTGGAGCCGTGCGACGAGATCCGGCCACGTGGGTTGCTGCGGGTGCCGCAGCCCTTCCCGTGGCGCTGCGAGCAGTCACCTTACGCCCCTGTCGCCCACCAGAGCTGCCCTTAACACGTCTGCACCCTTTTCTTTCTCCGTTATTGCTAGGCACAGTGAAGCCACGGGGGGACACGTTTGCGACTGAAAAACGTCTTTTGTGGGACCCTCGTACCAAAACACTGGATAAGTCTTGTTCCTATATGTAATAAATTACATCTTGTAACACATTCAGATTGAGTCATTTTTAAGAAAATTTTGAAAATGTCTCAAGAGCTTCGTGTAGAGTACCCTTAAATTTAATTATTTTCCAAATCACAGGTTCTTGAGATGGGCTGGAGCGGTGGGTGAATTTTGGAAAAAATCCTGGTAATTCTTTAGCCTTTAGTGTTGTTCACATACAGAGGGACAGAGAGGCCGACAGACGAATGGACAGAGAAAGTGATTCACCGACGGACAGCCGGACTGACGGACAGAGGGACGGACGGACGGACAGGCGGACGAACGGATGGAAGGACTAATGGACGGACTGAGAAACGGACGGGCAGGCGGGCAGGTGGGCTGTTGGTTTCTCGGACGGACAGACGGGCCCACAGACGGAGGTCGGACGGGTGAATGGGCAGACGGACGGATGGACATGCGGACGAACGGAGACAGACACGCCAACGGACAGACGACGAATGGACGTCAGACGAAGGGACGGGCAGGCAGATGGACGGAGACGCGGACGGATATACGGACTGACGGACGAACAGAGAGACCTTTTGAAAAAGCTACTTTTTTGATAGCATGGGACCTCAAAATGCCTAAATTTCACTTGAAATCTCGACATCGATTTTCCGCAGTTTTCATAACGTTCTGTTAACTATATATTTGCTCTGCATACACGTACGTACGCAATGGGAAAGTAAAATCAATGGGAACTTTGAACATATCAATTTTTATAGTGTATTGAAAACAAACAGGTGAACTTTGGAAAGTCTCTTAATGATATTTTGAAAATGATTAATTGTTTCATTTTATTGTTCTAGACGGGAATACATCAACTTCTGGATTTCATCAATGAAGTTCGAACTCAAGAATCTGTATAGTTCGAGTTGTCGAACGAAGCATTAAAATGTAATAAAGTACTTACGCTTATTTCACTTGAAACAGTTAATTTAGTTTATCAGTCCCATGGGTCTTTAAGCCCTGTCAACATGCATCCTACATACAACCCTACACAAACATGTATGGTGGCATTAACATGCAACTCTACATGTTTGTTAAGTGCAATTGTACCTACCCGTATGTTAAGAAACTTAACATGCTTAGCAATGTAAATAAACAACAATCGCTTCATCGCAAGTCAAATGTTTATGAAGGAAACAAACTTGGTGACGTACAAAATCAAATCAGTCAAACAATTCAGAATAAAAGTAACTCATATTAGTTTTTGGTACAATTATTCTTAGTTGTAATACTGATATCGCAATTAAAAAATGTCTTTAGGTAAATTAACCTCATTTTTCTGGCATTCCATCAAATGAAATTCTTCTCCGGTAATCAAATTTATTAACGATCTCTGAAGGGGGTCGCCACTGGATGTGGACACGCCAACTACCTCACCGAACGTGATATCTTTAGGTATCTTGGAGTTCAGGAGAATTATTTGCATCCATCGTTTCTCAAACCACGGTATACCAATATTTTTTAAATAGGTATATCGCAAGCAACATCCCACAATATCGCAGTATCGTGCCGCAGCAACAGAATTAATTTGTTTACTATCGCAATAATGTCGTAAATTTTCGCATAAATAGTGAGAATTTATGGTTACCGATAAAATGCTGAACATACCACGAAATGTATGTGTTATAACTGCCTCGTCCAAATTAAAAATCTCGACTCCGCTACGCTCCCCCTCGATTTTTAACTTACTGCAGCAATAACACTCATAACATTTCTATGTATGTTAATAGCTATTACTTGGTCTTTTATCTTTTCTATTACTCTCTGAGCTGTGAAGGGGAGACACAGCACTCCGTTGGATCCAGTTACTTTATCTTTATCTTGATCTCGGAAAGTACGTAAAAGTTAGTATTTTGAAATTTGGTACTAATATTTACGGCTCTGTTGCAATTATGTTGAAGATTTATTAAATACCAAAACTGAAGTGGTAGGGTGCTGTGAACCCTAAGTAAACAACAGATAGTAATTTTAGGTGTTCTGTGTTTTCATGTGTTTAATTCACATATCAAATGATATTACTTAATGAAAATTACAGAATAATTAAGCACGAAGGAAAAATCACAAGCAATGGTCGTTTTCCTGCGTTCTAGCGAGGAAACGTTTAGCCTCTCTGGCGATGGAGGCCAGTCGTTCCCGATTAAATTACGAATTTCAACTTGAATTAGAACGAATCAACTTTCTTTAACAATTTTTTTTCTCGTTAACAGAGGCATAATAAAGAGAAAAATCGAAGAGTTTGAAGTTTATAAAATAAACAGAAAATAATATAATTTTCAATTACTCACAGAGACAATTTCAGGTTATATATTGCTCCATAGTTTTTTTTTCACAGTTGAGGATTGAAGTACGCATAGAAGGGCTTTAAAACGATATTGACTACATAAAACTACCTTTATTTTAATAAGAAAATGCACTGTTAAATGAAAATGATTTACTAAGTATTAACGTGCATTACCAAGTATTAACTTCTACTATTGGTGAGGTGTGGTCATCAATACTGATCACTTCAACTGATTCTCAGAAGCGAACGGATGCAACTATATAAGCTAGTCCGAACTATATAAGCTAGCCCGAACATTGTCTAGAAAGAGATAAGAAGTTACTGTAAACCAAAATTTCCTGCGTTGCACCCGTCGAGAGAACGGTGAGTTTATTTTTCCTCGCCGGTCACTGGGACCGCACGTCACCAGTTAAAGGTTAATCATTTATTCTTGTGTTAAAATTTTTGCACACGGCTATGTCGTAAGGTTATGCGATTGACACGCTCTCTCGCCAGACTGGCTCGCCAGAAAATTCCACGAACTTAACCTATGGGTATTCTGACGTCGTCATGAGATGAAATGAGTTTATTACACTATGTACACTCCTAAGGAACAATCCTAAGGAACGCTGCACTCCACAGCACACCGACTCTTGAGACGAGCCGCCGCAGTATCTGCCCAACTCACTACACTAGCGCCGCCCCTGGTCTCTTGTCGCGTGGCGAAAAGCCACGCCTCGCAAGACGCTGCTCGCGATCACCTCCGCACATCGGTCCGGTCAACCTCGAATGCCAGGCAACTTTTTCCACTACGCCTCTCTTGCGAGGCATCATGTGACCGACCTCCCACGCACAAAGCGTCATTTCCTCTCGAGAATTGGGCCGGCTGCATATGGAGCCGCCGTCCATCTGCAGCCGATTTCTGTCGTCACACGTCACTTGTGCGAACGGACAGCCGCCTTCTCAGACACGCCCCCAGCGGAGAGATCCTTGATAGACCCCGGGGGTCCAGCCGCCGCCAGCGCGGCACGAGAGGTCCAACCCCTCCCCCTTGCACCACTTGTGCGGTCAGTCGAGCCCAGTGCTATGACGCTACAGTATTCGTGTTGCGCAATCCCTATCGATTCGAGCTGCAAACTACGACCCCTCCCTAAAATTCCTGCATGATGCAATTGATTTAATTAACAGTATTAACATCCAACCCCTCACCAAAATGCTCAATTATATTTGCCATGTTGCTTACTCATCTTCTTTATTATAAAGTAGCCTAACTAACAACGCTTCTAGTTTATAATAAATGAAAGCTGAATTCTTATTTGTCCAAAGGAATTACTATCACGAAACACCTCTATCCCCAGCCAGCTGTTCGCAACGAAAGTCAGTCAGCTGAAATCTTTATACAGAGGGATGTCTGTCCCTCTGGCGTGCACTCGCAATTGTCAATTCTGTTAACTTTACGCTGCAATCTTTAAAATGTGCTTGTGTGCAATATTTGTTTTAATGTGCTGTTTTATTAACTACTGTATTCAACAGTCGAATGTATATCCTACAAAGACATACTTTCTCAGTCGAACGGCTGCATTCACGGACAACGGATGCGTCTATCGCTCGCACTTGTGCATTTATTAATTTCAGCTCAGCACGGCTCTCGAACAGATATATTACCCAAGTTATGCAACTGCTCACATTTCAAACTGCTTGACCTAATGAACATTGTAGTTTTTATTCTGTGAACAATGTAATTTCATTCCAATGTAATTAATTGAACTTAGTGCGCGGGTATCACATACCATTACGCAATCTTAATTACAGTGTGAGCTCTGCTAATTGCTCTCGCAATAACCTTGTTACTGGTAGTACGTAGCGAGTACCGTGAGCATTGTCAACCACAGTATGATCTGGGAGCCAAGCTCCTCCAAGCTACATGCGGTCATCGTTCTCCCGTGCTCAACTGTTCTGCGCGTGGCGGCCGGAGCATTCCTGGCGCTAGCCGCCCCTCTAACATGAGTCATGGCATCAATTGTTATTGTTGCTTTCCCCGCCTTTCAGGACAACGCAGATATTAAGCATCTTTCCACTATATACTCAGTGTGGCTTTCAGTGCATAAAGTGTTTTACTTTATCAATGCCAACAGCTGTGTTTGTCAATCAGCTGATCCAGGTGTTCAATGCTTTCGGTCAACTCCAAAGACTGTTAATATTTTGGTTAGTCATCACTCAGTCAATAATTATGTAATTTATATAATTATTCACTCAAGTAAAATTATATTTAAGTTAAAGGAATTTCACATCTTATGGATCTCCCTCCAGGTAGCTTCCTCCTACTAGAGCACTTCAAAAGTCTATTTCAGATGAGCAGAGGTTCTCCTCAAATCAGATTCAGCCTCCAATCGAATAGTGGCCCTTCGAATCGATACTGTGTCGACAAGGTAAGTGGTGAATGAAGTAGCCCCCCACACAATCTAC
The DNA here is from genome assembly GCA_031308135.1 of Acheta domesticus. Taxonomy (NCBI): domain Eukaryota; kingdom Metazoa; phylum Arthropoda; class Insecta; order Orthoptera; family Gryllidae; genus Acheta; species Acheta domesticus. Next base: position 20,941,297 of record JAHLJT010002406.1, on the reverse strand, counting down.
AGTCCACTGCTCCGCAACTGCTTACTCCTCCAGGCTTATAAAATCTTCGTTCTTAAGCGATGTGTTTTGCGAAAGACAGATTCAAAAAAATACAAAAATGATTTCCACTTGTACTTGAAGGAAAGTAGTATGTATGGAGTTTATTACACTGGCTATTACATTTTCACTAGTTATTGATGTCCTTCCTAAGTTAATTTGAAGACGGTAGATTTCTTATTAAATAAAGTACACTTTTTACTTTCTAGCTACCGTTACTTCTCCATGTTTTCTGGTCCTTCCTTCCGAAAAATTGATTGACGGCAAAAGTCTATCTATCTGTCTGTCTGTCTGTCCGTCTGTCCATCTGTGAATAACGCGAACAACTGAACAGTTCAGACGATTTTCTCTAAAATTGATATTCCCCAATCGATCTGGCTAATGTCACGGCCCCTTGAATTTAAAACCGATATTTTAATTTTTGGGCGTACTTTAAGTGAAGCCCCTGCGAAATTTTCAAAATTTCAAGAAAATGGCTCCAACGTTTTAAATTAAACTTTGTGATTGAATAGTTGAAGGACGTTTAAGAGAATGGTGGAGGTCTCATGTTCGTTGAAAATCCTGATTTTTCGAAAATTGAAAAAATTCAAAATTTTTGGCGTCTTTCTAAAACTTTAAGCTTGAAGATAATAATGTTTTTAATTAAATGTATTCATAAAAAGTATCTACATATAATATCATGTTCAATTTTTCAAAAACAAGAGTTTTTTTTTGCGAAATTTGTGTCAAACGTAGACAATTTTTATTTTCTTTAAACCATTTTTCTTAAAAACCGCACAATTTTTTAAAATTCAATTTAGATCTTAGATAAAGTAAAGGACGTTTAGGAGAATGATGCAGGTCCCATGTTCGTTGAAATTCGTGATTTTACGAAAATTTAAAAAAATTCAGAAAATTCGGCGTCTTCCTACTAACTACAATTATGAAGATAGAATTCTTTATTAATGAGACATGTTCATAAAAACAAATATTCGAACAATGTCATGTTGATTTTTTTGAAAATATGGGTATTTTTTGTGTAATATGGCTACAATGATGTCCTCTTCGAATTCATTGCACTTCGTGAACGTACTTTAAGATGTGTTTTGAGGCAGTTGGATGCTGCGTAAGTTAGAATGTGTATTATTTCATATTTCTTCGGTCGTTTCTTACATTGGAACTTTTGTTATTGTAATGTTTACAAAATAATCTTTTAGAAATTATTTAAAACCTATTTGAAATATACGAAATTAGCGTACCCGTGCAGGACCCTCGCACGCTAAATTCCACCTTCTTCCCTGTATTTCCTTTTCCATATTAAAAGGGGAAGTTAAAAAGGTAACTTCCAATGTACTTGAATTTAAAATAAAAATAAAGAACAATGAAATTGATGTTAGAAACAAATTTTGAATAAAGGATTGTAGATTTGTTCTAGGAACAATTCACAACAATTCATTAAAAACAACATTTGGACTATCTTCCTGGATAGTTATATTTTCACTTTCCTTGATAGTCTTAAAAATATTACAAAAGCTTTTTTTCTCTCTAGAAAGCTACTTAAAATTGTCCATGCGAAAATACAGAATGAGCAGGCATAACCCTACTCTTTCAAATATTAAACTTTGTTACAGGACTGAGAGATATATCCGCGCAATTTAATCACATAGAATATCAAGTAATTAGTTTCATTTTATATACAGTTGCAAATTATGCACATCTCTGAACAGGTGAGGTCGTATGGAGAAGCCCCGGACTAGTAAAATGTAATAGAATGTTCAAGAAGCTCTCGACCTATAGATTACTGCAACGAACGTTTCTTTGCGGCTTCAAATTTCCAGTTTTAAAGACCTAGAACTTTTCGTCTAGGAGAAATTCAACTAAATGGATTTTAATAATGCTGCCCGAGAGTTGAGTGTTGCATTCGACTGAATATTTAAATTTATTCTTTCAACAAATCCTTCATATCTTCAAAGTCAAATGTTGCTCATTCGCTTTTCAATTGTGGCGTCTCACAATGGAGGCGTAACGGCGCAACGAGATCCGCCCCCTCCCCCTCCCCCTCCCCCCTCCCCCGGAGGAGTCGAGCGCCGCGATGGCCGAGGCCGCCGCCGCAGCAGCAGCCTGCCCGCCCCCGCGCTCATGCCAACTGAGTAATTACACACACACACACACACAGGCATCCCTCTCGATGGGTGACATTTTAAGTGGCGTATTCGATAAACGTTTCAGGGCAAAACAAGCGCTTACTACTGATTTGCATCTAAACAATTTTAAAATAATGTATCAATCATTAATAAAAGGTCCTCGTAAGTGATCACGCCGATACTGGCGTAATTACGAAAAAATCAATTCCGCTTTTATTGAAGTGGCATTAGCATTTGTTAATGTTGGTGTTGCCTCCGCAGTATGACTCGCTCTGTACTGCAACTGCCAATGTCTGACTTGGCACAGGGCACCAATTGATATTACCGCAGTGTCTCTGACTGGGTGGTACTAGGGTCTAAACCCGACGATGATGCCAGGATTTTCCGCACTAGCTACATAGTTACCACGAGTTCACTCGCTGTCTAGAGAAGAAATCTAGCGGCCGGCTGCTCTGATCGGTAGATTTCTGTTTTATCCAGTCAACACTGGAGGTGGCCCACGTACTTTTGGAAATGGTATCTGGCACGTTATGATCAATGAAGTAAAAAACTACTACTAACACGATATGTTTACGTGATTGTGCAACACACATAAGCGTACACACAAAATAAACTCGTGATGCTACAGAAATTCTCGTACTTTATACTTTCCTTATCTCTTTAGCCAAGGTTTGCTCTTCGGTTTTGCCTCTCCCTACAGCTGCTATGTTTTGGCGCCTAAGATATATTTTTTCACATCATCTCTATTTTTCTGTCCCCTTATGGTAAAACTGAAGGAAATTTTATAGGAGAAAAGAACCTAGTACTACATCAGTGTACCAATTACACTGATCGACAAGGTTTTCTTCACAAGAAGTCTGATTAGTGAATTAGTGCGTTTTTCGTACTAAATTCAGATATGTATTCAGAAATTTTCCATCAGGGCACATTTTTTTTTGTAGCAGCTACTTTTTATAACATGATTTTAACATTCTCTATGACCGGACATAGACAGCTTTACCTTACAAATAGCGATTTTATTTAAGGTGTATTTAAGAAAATTACCTGAAATATTGAGTTGAAATAACAACAGGCAGTACTATGCAGGTTTATTCATGTTTTAACATGCCCAGACCAGCTAAACTGGCAACGTAGTGTGTCACAGACATTGCCAGGCGATTCTGACGCCTCGGCAGAGGGCTCGGGGAGGAGTGGCGATGGCGCGGGTTGCAATGCGCAGGCGCGGAGCCCTTCACGGGCGGCAGCCGTGCTGCGGGGCGGCCGGGGCCGGAGGCAGAGGCTTCGGACGAGCGCCGCTGCGCGTGGGAGCGCTGCCTGCACCACTGCCCGCCCTTCAGCTGCAGCGGAACCTTCCACGGTCAGCAAACCACATTTTGAAACACTTTGTGAACATTTCAGAATAGAGGAGTAGTAGTAAGGAGGGCCTAAAAGTTATTATCCATTGTAAACTTTTAGAAAACCTTAGTTACTTTGCTTTGATAGAAAATTTACATTCCCCCCTCCGTTAGTAATAAACAACTCCCCCATCACCTGGACTCCACCTTCACAACCCATAAAATATTTAGGACTTCACCTCGACACAAAATTAACATGGAAATCCCATATTGATATCAAAGTTAAACAAGCAAGAAATAAATTATTCCAACTCCGGCCACTAATCAACAAACACAAGTTCCTCTCATTCACAAACTCTACAGTATTATATAAAACTATGATAAGACCACTAATGCTCTACGCATGCCCAGTATGGACAAATACAGCCCCCACAAATGTGAATAAATTACAAATAATTCAAAACAAATTCATCAATCACAAATGCCCCCTGGTTCATAAGTAATAAACAACTTCATTCCGAACTAAACATGAATACAATAATAAACCATTTAGCCCATATATCGCACAATTTCTACCAAAAACTAGCAGACATACCAGCAGCATCCCACTTCAAATTAGCAAAAAAATCCCGCCCACACCCGAATAAAAAATAGGCTCACGTTTGAAGCCTTTCTCAGAATCTTAGCCAACCATAACAACCTCCAGGTTCTCCCCTAGAGTATCCTCTTCAATGCTTAGGATAAGTTAGCTTAGATATTTTAGGTAGTATAAGTCAAAACCAATTATTTGTAAAGAGATTACACTGAACAATGAATTTCATTTAGATAAATAAATGAGTTATATATAAAAAAAATTTAAAAGAACTTTGTGCGTGATGGTTTTAACACTACAGTGCAATGTTACTCAATAAAACAGCTCATGCTTATTTGCCATTGTTGATTCATAATTGTGATCAATGTTTACAACTCAAGAAAGGGTTCTTGTTTTAAAAACCTGGGCCAAAGGTGGAAAGGCTATAATTTAATAAATGGTGAACGGAATAAGTGTTTCACATGTTTAACTGTTTCATTGTTTAACCAACACATACAAGTTAGCATAGGCGCCCAAATCTACTTATATATGGTTGAAGATCCTTTTGCACCCCCTCCAATAAATATTCAGAGTAGCCGTGGGCCCTAAAAGTCTTGACAATAATAATGAAACAACAAAACATTGTAAACGGAACATTTGGGAAACTAAAAGCTTTGAAGGGAAATCTGAATAATATACAGATGTTCAGAAGCAGTCGTGACGAAAAATACCTCATATTTTATTGAATTTCATGAAGAATGCTAGATCCAATTTGTCTAGGAGCAATCAGTTGGTGTCTTTAGTCTCTTCAGGCTTGCTCGATATGAAACGGTCGTTTAATTTTCTGGGCGAAAATTATATGCCACATACAAGAATCGTATGTCTCACATATTTCTGTAATCGTATAAAATGTTTAAGCATACTATTCATTCAATCTACTGAAATTGCAGTTTTGTTCAAAATAATAACCACAATGAATTAACACTGAACTGGTCCAAGACTTATTAAGAAAACTCCTGGAACGCTCAATCTATTACTTCTATCAGTCTTCAACAGGCGCTTCTGTCTTAATAGGCTGAAAAACAGAGGAGTGAAGAGTGGCTAGGCGGGTGAGACCGGCGCATCGCTGCACACACACACATACCCCACGTCTCCAAAAAAAAAATTGTTCCAATAAAGATTTCTGTAATTACACGTCCAATGAATATTTAAATATTATTATTCTGCAAATTTTACAATATTACAAGTGAGAACGCAATTGAATGCTGGCAGTTCTACATCACATACGTTAGAAGATTTTCACATTTATTTTCATTACAAGGGCTTAGGGATAGGAATCTTGATGGCATAAAACGAGAAATTACTTTTTTACCATCTACGTACGTTTGACATAGGCCCAAATAATAATACCAGATAGAAATGTGAATAGTAAGACTTCCTCTATCAAACTTCACATTACTGATGTCACTGCGGTCAATCTGACCGGGAGGTCTTCGGGTTTGAGTCCCGACGTTGGCCAAATTTTCGACACTAGCTAGGTAGCAAGACAATGTCAGTCGCTGCCTGGTCGAAAATTGTAAAGACCTGGTGCTCTGACCGTTTTTCCGATCATTACCAGGCGAATACTGGAGCAAGCTAACAAACAGGTCATGGACCACGCGCGATCTTTTTCTTCCTTGCCCTATCCTCACCCCTTACAAACACATGCACTACACTATCACACAAGTCGGGAGACCAGTCGGGAACTTAGAGCTCGACCTGGCTGGGGGAGGTGCTCCGCTATTGGGAGATACTTGATTGAGGAAAACCTCGCAAGACGACGTGTAGGTCGGCACCAGATCTCACTATCTGGCTAGAAAAAAACACTGCTATCGCCCGTAAAAAAGCATGCATTACACTTTCTACGGGACTGATACCCATAGCAGTTGACGTGCTCGGAAATACGAAAAACATAATTAATCAATCCACTACCCAGTACCAATAGCATAATCAATACCACGATATAAGTTTTGCACAGGGATATGACGTTCAAAATCTTCTAAAGTTGGCTTTTAGTCTTTTTCTTATGTTGGAATGGATTTCAAGAGTAGGTCACTTCTCTTTTGTGAAGTTTCCAAAGTACTTACTACCCAGTAGCAATACCATAATCAATACGACTATATAAGTTTTACATAGGAATATGACGTTCAAAATCTTCTGAAGTTGACTTTAAGTATTTTTTCTTATGTTGGAATGAATTTCAAGAGTAGCTC
>JAHLJT010002406.1:20887481-20929981 GCA_031308135.1 Acheta domesticus | reverse complement strand
TACAACGTGAGGCTGTCTTATTTGCTATTCATCTCGTTGGGCTCTTTAAACTGCTTAATCTCATTTATACTTCGGTTTTTCTTTCTTCGCGCACGGGGGGTGTCAATAAAATGGAATATCTCACGGTATTTCGCATCGTTCTCGGTTGTGCCGCTAGGAGTCGCATGATCGCGACTGTATCAAGCAGTGCTGGCGATCATGCGACTCCTGGCGCCACAACGGAGAACGACGCGAAATATTGTGAGATATTCCATTTTGATGACACCCCCCCATGCGCCAAGAAAAAAACGAAGTATAACCTTTAATTACAGGCATGGCTTTTTGTTACACTAATACAAACATGTAGTCAAAGAGATTCCGCTGTAAATCAATTAATTTTTTAAAACCAAGCATTTAAATATTGTAAAAAGGTAAACGATGTGTTTTAAAATATGGCGAGCGCTGATTCAACGTGCATATAGGTACCTAAAAATGGCGGTTGGATCAAGGCGTCGATGTGTAAGGATCTGAGGAAACAAGCAATTAGAAAGCAACTAATAAATATTACGTAATGACCTTTTTATCAACAGATTTTTGGCGAAGATGGTGCCCACGTTATTCTGCAATAGTTTAACGATCATCAAACATTCCTTTTTGACTCAAAGTGTGCCTGATTAGTCCAATTTTACGTTAAAAACATAGAAATAGATACTTTTCAAATATACATATGTCCGTAAATTTTTATCCGAAGTACATCAATTCAAATGAGATTCAAGTCTGAAATATCTTCTTTAAGACCCATGTTTCAAGCAATTACCTTTTTTCGAAAATACATTTAATTTATTTGAATTCATATTTTGTACTTATTTATTACATTTTCACTTTAACTTGGACTTTTATGATTTTAATTCTATTTTTGTTACCAATTTTAAAATTTGTATTTAATATTTTCAAAAAAGTTTCGCATTTTAAATTTCAGATGTCCATTAATTGATGTGAACACCTGATGATGCATCAAACCTACATGCGAAACGTCGCATTTTGAAACAGACTATTTTATCAGTTACCTTTCACTGTCAAAAATATAAAGATATTTGTGTTTTATTGTTAAGTTTTTGTTGTTTGCAATTTTCAAAAAGACAGAAAATGGGACCAACACCACTTTCTTTGCCGTTCATACATGTGAGGAAAAATTTAAAGTAAAAATACTAGAGCCGTTTTTGAGAAAATAATTGTTTCAAAATGTTTTAAGCAAAATTACGCGAAAATTCGACATAATTTTGAAAAATTGAACATGGCTTCATTTGGAGATACTTTTTTTAAAAACAAATTTCATTAAGAAACAAATTTCTATATCCATTATTGTAGTTGTAGGAAGACGCGGAAACGTTTTTGAACTCTTGCAATTTTCAAAAAAACTGAGATTTCAAGGAAAATTGGATCCACGTCATTTCTTTCTAGAGTTTTTCACGCTACCCGAGGACAAATTTTAATCCAAAAATTGCAGTATTACAGTATTACTATCTCCAAATATGGTGTTTTAGCACCTCTAGTTTATTGTTCACACACCACACTCACTTTCTTCCCATATTCTATCCACCTCACAAAGACAATGCAACTGTCATTAATAATCCTTACAAGCAGTGGCGAGCCGGGCAAGTTGAAATGACGAAGGAAGGAGTGTACAATATCTCTGTGTGCATAAAAACATGACGAGAAAATAAAATTACATGTCGTGAGACATCGGAAATAAACGTACTTTGTAAATGTTGGAAAGACCCCATAATTTCAGTTCATATTGTCGACCTTATTGTGCCTTTCAATTCAGGAACTACAGTGGAATTCAATTATTGAATTGCAGTTTTTTTAAACGTACCACCAGTTCAAAGTTGACAGATTGGGGAATTTTGTTCCCAAAATGGGGATTTTTCCTTGTGGAGAGAGAATGGGGAACGGGGAAAATGTTTGGCGATTTTTTGGGGAAATTGTTTTCATCTGGCGTCGAGGTAGAAATATTATTTTCTCAATTACTGTGAATAAAAGGAAACAATAGTAATTTTTCTCTCTCATTTTTATGTATCAAAAAGAGAAAAAACACTAGTTATAAAGAAAAACATGAGAAACAGAAAAAACATATAGGACTTCGAGCAGTTCAAAGGACGATGATTGGTTGATTTGAAGTATTTGAATTTAAGGGAACAACCAATGGAATCGTCAGGAACAGCTCCTGTCGTTGATCCATAATTTGGAGAATATTTTGCGTTCCAAAGTTGGGAAATTTTGTTTCATTGGAGAGGTTATTTGGGGAAATTCCGCAGAAGTAATGGGGAAAGAACTCGCAATACATCTGGCAACCCTGTGCCAGTTGGTCTTGTGAGCTTATACATCGTTTCTTATAACTTGGCGCGTCGGGACCTGTCTTCACATTGGAATATCTCATGACATTTCGCGTCTTTTTCGGTCGTTCAAGTTATAAGTTATAAAAACCGAAGTATAACTATTACTGGGAGCTGCAATCGGACATCTAAACTGTGGCTGTTACACAGTTTTACAAAACATTTCCTACCCATTTTCATAACTGTTCGCTCTATAATTTACCAATTCCACCGCGAACTGCCTTGAAATTAGAAATCAACTGGCCACAGAGCTATCGAATGGATCACGACCAATCACGATCTTGCCAAATGAGACCCAAAGATGGCAGCGCTTTTATGCGAGAACTGTGAGAACTAGCCTCACATAAGCTTCTGTTTTAGACTGGGAGTGAACATACCTATAACCTATCTTGCACCGTGGTTTGCTTGTCGTGCGGCAGCCGCAAAGGTTCTTCGACAAGCGCGCGGCTGGCTTCGGCGAGAGCCCGTGGTGCGCGCCCCTGCCCAACAGAGGGGTCCTGGCCCCTCGGCCTCCTTCCTGCAAACCCTGCGCCTGCCCCCTCTTCTGACCAGCACTGCAGGTAGGACGCAACCATTGCCCACTCAACTAACGTTCTTAGCGCCATCATCCCTACAATCATTTGGTGCACGAAAGCACTAAACAAACATTCTTAATATAGTTTTCACATTTTATCGTTGTCATATTCCAGTTGTTCACTAAAAAGCCAAGAAAATTATTGAATCTTTATTATCATAATTAATTTATAACAGCTCTCTAAAATGCCATATGCCTACATATTCTCTGGGATGGATTTTCTTCCTACAGCAACTTCGGCGCATTTCCTGTAGTCATCTCGAAGAAGTATATATGTATTGTGGACGAATTTGAGAAATGAAAGTCACCTCTTCTTGTAAACTTATCAGTTTCATATCCTTGATGTGTAACTTTTTTAAGTTGCTCCATGCAGTGTTTCATTTTGAACAATAGTTCTAACAAATCTTTAAAGTCTGTGTGATTCTGACTCATTGATGTAACGGCACTTGGCGCCTTCAACCCCTTTCACATAAACAGCTCGTAGATTCCTACCGGCAGGTTTCTAGAACTAGTAAGAGGCAAAATGTGGAGTCTGTTTCTATTCTCATCAGTCGTAAATTTTTACTTACACAATACTTCCAAAATAGCCTAATTGCGAGGTCTATTTCATTTCACGGACCGGTCGGTCGTGAAGTTGAAACCGCAGTGGAAATCTGATGGACCTGCGCGCAGAAATGTTGCGCAGTGTCTCCAGCTTGCCCTTCGATCGCGTCACGTCGCAGTTGTCAGTTTAGAGCGTTCAGAGAGCAAGAGTGTCTCCCGCCAAGTATGTGAAGTGCATTCAGTCATTCAATTTCTTCATGCTGAGGGAGGAGGCAACGTAGCCGAAATTTATCGACGAATGAGTAATGTATACGGTGCCTCTTTCACGAGTGACAGCCAAGTGCGGCAGCGGTGTAGGAACTTTGAAGCAGGACGTGCAGATACTCATGATACTGACGGTCAGGAAACGCAGCGAGTGTCAACCAATGTCCTTTTTCAATTTTCGAAAATTTAGAGTGAGAATTAGACCTTTGCCATCTTTATTTCACTCGTTTTTACAGCAAATGAGTTGAAAAAGTTTGGAGACTTTTTTAGAAAATATTTAAAATGTCCAGTGGCCTCGTGTAAAGTTCCCGACGAATGTTTTTCAAAATCGGGAGAACTTCGAGTCGGTAGAAATCGACCGGAAAAATTCATTTTTGCAAAAATCACACAAATTATATAGAAACTAGTGTTGTTCACAAACCGAACCACAGACGATCAGACGCACGTTTTAAAACTAAATAAATATCGGGGAACCCCGATGTATTTTCGTTGTAATCTCGAAATCAAACAACCATTCTATTTTCAGCAGCATTACATAATTTTCCCTATACGTTTATTACTCCCTATATAAATACTCCATATACCAGAAATAAAATTCGCTGTTTCATAACGCAAAATGTGATTAGAAAATTGAAGCAATTAGCACGCGAGTGGCCTCTTCCTTGGAGCCTTACTGTCGTATGACATCACCGATGTCGTAGACGGTGACGCTCTAAGTAGATGTCAATTCAATCGTGACGTGCAGTAAGAGAATAGGCCAAATATCGCAATTCAATATTTCTATCTTCAGTCAAAATTGACTGTTTCAATGTTCTTATAGGTTTCCTGAGTTCTAGATTATCTAATGAAATCACAGACAGCTTTCACTTCGCCGGAGACTGCATAGTTTTATTTCAATTTATGCGCTTATTGGACCATAGTAATATACGACATTGAAGGAGATTCATATTCACTGGTTTCCAGTTACGAAAAAGACGGCTACACTGCGATCCTAAGGGCGCTGAATGCAAGTTAATACTTCCGTTGGCTGCCGCAGTGAAGCGCTGCCTTGGTCCCCTCTACTTCCTCCCCGCCCCCGCAGCCAACCCGAATAAAGACATCGAAAGCACTCCAAGAATGTGGTTTCATTTTACGTAGTCAATCTCCAAACGGGCTCACGCATTTCACACGAATGACATCGCTGTCATTCTCTGCATTTTGCATACGCTACATTTTGTTAAGAACAAAATTCGATACTTCAGGCAAAATACCTTGTAAGAGATACCTGATGACTTTCAAGAAAATGCAGAGTGAGATATTAGATCAAATTATCCACAGGATAGATTTGAGAATAATTTTTCCCCCTGAAAACGCTGATCTTAACCTTTTCAACCTGGAATTGTTTTAACGATTAAAAACACAGTGGGAATGCACGGCTTATCAAAACTATTCCTCCTCTTAGGAAATATTGTTTAGGATTGCAAAAGTTGTTTACGACACTATCGACAATGTTTTATGGTCAGTTCTTGTAGCATCTACATTAATACTAACATCGAGGTAATTTGAATACTTTTCCAAAAGAATCACAAAATGTCCTTGGATAGTATAGGCAATCATGTCGTTGTTGTATGCCCTTCACAAAATGATGAGACGAAGTGAAGCATAAAGAGAAACGGGGAAAGATAACATCGTCGTAATGTCAACATTTTTTTTTTGCTTTTGCATAGCCTGCAAAGTCAAAGCGTACATTTGATTCATACCTTTGTACAAAGACATTGGCCGTACCTTGGGGTTTGACAATATCGCAGTAAGTTACACTGACTGTGTACTACATCCTGTAAGGAAGTCTTGAAAAAATGTCATTATTGAAATAGAATAAATGAAGATAACATTGCATTGGGAAAGAATGTTCTGGATTTAAAATGAAGGAATAGGACAGGTTTGAAAAATATTTTAACTTTTGTAATTTTCAAAGTTTCAGAGGTTTTAATGAAAATATATGCTACTAAAAAGTGGTGAAAATACATACAACTGTACACAGCCATAATTTAACAGTAAACATTGGCTGCATTCACATTATCCTAATAAGAAAGAAGAAGAATAGAGGGGAGCTAAGGGAATGTCGCCGTTGTGGACAATTTCACCACACATGAGTTTTCTCCATTCACAGATTCAAGACTGACACAAATGTGACGAAGGCAAGAAGACGAAAGAAGATACACTAGAACTCAGTCTGTGTGACATTCAACAAGGTGCTTGCGCATGATGCGACAGTACTGAAAAGAATCTCTTTCAATGTAATTTCAGCGCTGTGCCTAAGGAGCGGTAAATTCATTTAGGCTTCCATTGTGGGTAAATGCAACAATAGATGAGAGTCGCATGTCCTTTGGAATTCAATTACACCAGCCCATGTTCCTCGATGACGTGAAAATGAGCACGGGAAAGAAAATGGATGTTGGGTTAACGTGCCTGCCTCACCTCACGTCTTAAATATCATAAATGAACACTTTGGCATTTGATAATTGATCTTGAGACGTTCGTTTTATGATTTGTAATTACAAATACATCTTTATATGCTATAGGAAAAAATGAAAATATAATTCCTCGACAGCTGCTTGCGATGCACTGTTTGGCTATCCTGAAATAGTGGACACGATTGTCCATAAAACTACGCACGTAACTTCTGTTTGAGAAATTAGCTGCTAGTGGATTAAAAATTGTAATTAGTTGTTTTTTTCATTTCTGCTTTAGGGGTATTGCTGCAGTGTTGTGATTTAATGTTTATAGTGTGGAGTTTTACCATAGAGTGCAGAGTGCAGTACCATAGTGTGGGAATTTACCATAGAGTGCAGGAAAAATTAAATTCGTGAGCGTGAGAGTGCAGTATAACCTATTATGTGCTAAAATAAAACGGCAGGTGCTCCAACAGCAAATAATTTCTTGTATTATTTGTAACGACTTTTCAATGTTTTAATACCATATAAACATTTGTTTCCAACCAGCATTCGCCGCATTTTAGAATGCACACATTTTCTTCACTAATGTTTTAGAGTTATTGGTTTAGTGGACACATTTCATCTTTATTGACAGTATTGCAGAAGCGCGGGATAACTCAGTTATCACTGTGTTATCGAGACAAATTTATATTCATTGCAGGGTTATAAATGAGTGTTTGGATTCTGAAAAAGGCATTGGTGTAATGAAAATAAATACAAGTTTGTATATTTCCGGAAAATTGGCATTCCATATTGCAGCATAACTTAAACATAGATAGCACATCCAAAGTCACTTCTCTTGTACAGTACTTGCAAAATATTTCGCTGTTTCAGTTTTCAAAACCGGATGATCAAGATCCATATGTTTTTATTTCAAGCGTAGTATCTTTGTGACGGGACCTTTTTTACAACAAGACTAACAACTTTCTTCATTTTTGTGAGGTAACTGAACATCAGAATACACAGACGCTTCAACTAAAGCATTATTCGTAATTCAAAAGTACAAATTACGCTTTAATACAGATTTCAAGACTACTCTCATCATCTCATCACATGCAAAATCGCGAATCGCATCGAGGGCCCCATTTTGCCGTCAACACGAAGTTGGATTGCGCGAGAGCCCGATAGTGCTGCGAGAAGCTGCATTCGCTGAATAGCGGAGCTTGAGGGCTCAGAATCCCAGCGCCCTGATTTTCTGACACTAAGGAACGAGTTAGATTTATATATATATATATATATATATATATATATATATATATATATATATATATATAGAGAGAGAGAGAGAGAGAGAGAGAGAGAGAGAGAGAGAGAGAGTATATATATATAGTATATATACAGTGTTCAGAAGCTCCCGTTACAAAAAAATACCACAAATTCTGTGATGCCAGACATGAAGAATGGCAGGTCCAGTTTTTCCGAAAAAAAATTTGTCTTTGAGAAAATTGAGTTTAAAAATCACTTCCTTATGAAATGGTTTCACTAAGTAACTCCAAGATTTGGGAGAAAGACATGCTCTCATCTTGCATCTGGAAAAGCAAAGCGGCGGGTAGAATGGTCATTCAACTTCGAGAAATGGATAGTCGAGGCCGCTTGCCTTAACTTCGATGTTCCACGTAGAATTGTTTAGAATATTTTGAAATAGCAGTTATTTCGGAACGCTTTCGCGGCGGCAGCAGGAAGTGCTCTTACTGTACAACATATTACTTAAGCTAAAATAATATTTGACGGGTGGTATTGAAGTTCATGGATCCTTTACAGCATGAACAGTTACTTTTGTTTAGGAAAGATGCAATATTTTTGTGGGGGGAAATATTGATATCCATCAATTAGGGCTACATCTTAGATAAAACGTCCAGCGGTTATTAAGAAGTTTAAAGCTGGCTATCGTTAGTTTGAGAATTCAGAAAATGACAGCCGGAAGAATCAATTCAAATTCCAAAGATAATCAATAAACTCAGTATTTTCAATAACGAATATTTTATCTCCTAAATGCTCCTTAGTGTATCACGATATTTAGAATAATCTACAGAGTATCATTTACGTGGCAATCTTAAGCCCAAAGCACTAGTCCAAATTAATATGTGCTAAAAATAACAATTCGCGCATTCCAGGAGATTCAATCTTTTTCATAAATGTTGGATCGTGTTCATAATTTATGTTTACGCCGCCGTGTACCGTGGCTATCATTTTGAACAAAACTCGATATTCTGTACGTACATTTAAAATATTTATTGAATAAAACCTGCAAATGCTTGATACTATTAAGTATTCTAGTGTAAGCAACGCGATGCTTTCCAGAATATTACTCGACTGTTTCACCGTTTACGCGAAGAAACGAGGAAATGCTCCGCGAAGAAGGTGACGCCGCTGTCGGCAGTGTCGTTGCGGCCGATTTGAATTTCGCGCCCCGGAAGTGATTTTTAAACTCAATTTTCTCAAAGACAATTTTTTTTTCGGAAAAACTGGACCTGCCATTCTTCATGTCTGGCATCACAGAATTTGTGGTATTTTTTTGTAACGGGAGCTTCTGGACACCCTGTATATATATATATATATATATATATATATATATATATATATATAACCTACAAGTAGTAATAGCCTTATTGGTGATCTGAAAGTCAATTATAACATGAATATAACAGAGAGATATTATGCTAAAAACTGTCTGCAACCGCCTCAAAGCCAATTACTAATATCAACTCTCCACAGAATGAACCCAATATATCTTCACTTCCTAAAATAGAGGAAGAAACTCCAGCATTTGAGCGGAAGATAAAAGCTCTCGAAAATTTATTTTTAGTTTTTGCATGCGGAGACCATAAAACATGTATTGTCGGAAGTTGACACTCAAACAATTCTCATTCTTTAGTATTCTTTAGACGTCGCAAATCGTTTGATGCATATAAAAAAATGAGTAAGATAATGTACAGAAGCTTGATCTAAATATTGTGTCCAATTTAAATTTATAATAGACTATGAACATATTTCTAGTCTTGGTCCACATTATATAAAAAATTAATTGTGAACTCACCGCTACGAAATACGGTAAGGCACAGGTTCAATAAAGTTCCCATATTCCACTCACCTGAAAAAGAAAAAAATCATAAATATTTAATCAGCGTAATACAAAAATAAGTGATGCATGAGCGAAATTGCGAAAGGAAATGTATCACATATGATAAAAATTATTTGTAGGGGGTTCAGTTATGTCATAGCTTAATGTTCTATCCAAAAAATATGAAAAAATCTTTTAAAATCCTTAGTAGAATAATGACCACTAGCTTCGCCCGTAAGAAGATTGAGCTAGGGTGATAAATCCAAGCTTCTGTCGGATAGACTTCGAACTGTGGATTACAGATTGTAGGCCCTGTACTGTGTGTGAGTACAAATACTAAGCTTTGATTATTTTACTCATGAACTGTCCACCAATTAAATGAAAGAATCCATCCAATCATTACACCTGTGCAATTCTTTCGCCACTTTTCGTTTCACTTGATGGCTATGACAAAGTCTCATGACCCCAAAACCTGAGCACCCTCAAGTTCCTGTCTCCACAAGTCCTACGTGTTTTTTATAAAAATGATTGCTTTTATTATATTGCAGAAATTAACATTGATTTCAAGGTGTAATTATATTAACATTCCTGAAATCTTACTAGATACAATACGTGTATGCGAAATTTTCAGAAAAATTCATAACTATTTGCACTTATGGTTTTAAAATGATTCTCCCTTTCTATCCTACAGACATTGTCTTTCACAGACGATTACATATCTTATTGTATACTATATAGGGATTGAATTCTGGCAGCCTGAACAGCCTTCCGATACCACGGAAATAGTATATTAAATAATATTATAAATGTAATTATTTCTATCAATTAATAATTAATTAGGGACGCGTTCTGGGAATTA
This sequence comes from Acheta domesticus, assembly GCA_031308135.1. Classification (NCBI taxonomy): domain Eukaryota; kingdom Metazoa; phylum Arthropoda; class Insecta; order Orthoptera; family Gryllidae; genus Acheta; species Acheta domesticus. Next base: position 20,919,831 of record JAHLJT010002406.1, on the reverse strand, counting down.
CAATTTTATAAATGAAGCAACACACACACACACACACACACACACACACACGTGTGTGTTATGTAAACGTGTGCTTTTTCATACGAACTAGTCAATCGCAGAAAATAAGGTGTCATTGGAAAGCTGGAAGTCTGCAATGTCTGTACGTGTATTTTACATTTTTGTGCATCTTATATAAACATTGATGATGATGATGATGATGATGATAATGACAAAATTGACAAATTAGTACATTATCAAATGATGATGTAATGATAGGTATTAGTACGCGAGTGTGATATTACGATATGAGCGAGGAACGAGCAAGTATCGTAAAGACCACACGAGTGTATTAATACCCATTACATCCAGTTTCACACGGTACTTTTTCTACGACTTATGGTAACTTTTATAAGTTAAACGTTTACATTGATTTGTTTCGGGGCAATTGACATGCAGGGTTCAGCAAGGTCACCTAGCGGACAGCTCCCTACCCATCCTACCGCACATGGCTGTGGTTCACCAGATCGCCAGCGAGGGAATACAGGAGTTGCGGCAATATTTCCGACGTCACCATTTCCGCTTTTTCTCTTATTTCTGGAAGTGTCAAGTCCACCTTTCCACCTTTATTTCACTAGACATTTTTAACTAAAGAATTTGCTGTTTTTTTAGAACAACCACACGAAAGCAACAAATAACCCAAAATTACTTGCTTTCAGATCTTAACCTAAACAAATGTTCTCTCCAATAACTACCACTGCGCTAGTCAAATAGGATCGAAGTGAAATTACGATCCAATTTATTTTAAATAATATTTCACATTAAAAATTACTAACAATAAAAGAAATTAAAACTGAGTAGCAGAATATAATATTAATACAATTGAAATGTACACAATCGAACAAAATATTTACTATAAACATTTTCAATGATTAATGAAGTGTCAATACTTGGTTTGTAAGCTTCTCTGTGATTGGTTAAGAACCTGTATCATAATGAAAACTGATTCGTAATGAGTATCATTATGCAACGGATTGCAGCCATCAAATGACAGAATTATACAATGGGTGTAGAAAAATATTTTTTTGAAATTTCGACGTCACCCCAACATAGCTGTACGGCGGGTGGTATTTCGGTCAGGCAAGAAAGCACACGGCGGGGACGGTGGCAAGGTGCAGGGCGAGATTGAGCAGTGCGACAGCCCAAACTAGGGGGAAGATACACAACAGACAGAATGCATTCCGTTTCCTGCCTGAATAAGTAAATAAGGTAAAAAAATATCGAGACAATTAAAAGGATTCGGCTTTCAACTGCCCATGCGATTTCAATGCACGCGTTCCCCCTAGCTTTTTAACATTACAGGAGCACATTCTTAGAGTGCTCTGTACTTTACATTGTTTGTTTTATTGGAAATAAATTAGAAAATGTTATGTGGTAAGACGTATTGAATTAAAATTAGGAGTAGGAAGAGAAAAACTAGTGGTGCAAAAGAATGGCACAGACTTTCCCGTATTAGTTTTCTATTTCCTTGGATCTGGGCTAGCTATTTGGAATTGCTGCATACTCTTGCCAGTTGCCATCTATCGCCACTCAAAGTACACCTTTTTGACAATTTCTCAATTTTTCGGTTTCCGAATGGTATATATAACGGAAATATAAATTTTAGAATATTAAAGTACAGTAAAACCTCGGTCTAAATGGAAATTTTCTTTTAAAAATTTGTATTTTCAAAAAACTTCATTTGAAGTCGTTTGAAGCAATTAAACTTATAAATATAATAATGTTTCCAAAGTGCTGGTAATTTACATATTAAAGATGTGAGAGATCTATAAAGAAAATTACATTTGTGTAATTTTTTAACAAATAAAAAAATCCCAAAATGAACTATACGTCATATTAAGGAGTGCAGTTAGCACTATCCGTTCGAAAAGTTTGAAGAATAAAATTGGAGCTATTTCTGAGAAAATGGTGTTTTAGCATTTTTCAAAATACAGAATTTTGAGCTACTTTTCACAGAAAACGGTAGAGTTCGCGAGAACCTTTATTTCACATTATTTTAAGCACATGTTCTCATAATATACTATTGTGAAAAAATCGCCGATAATGTAAATATTACCAACGTGAAAAACATTAAAAAATTACAATTTTGCAATTTTGAAAAAACAAAAGAAGCGAGCAATTGATGTCACCTCATAGAGTACATTTAGCACTACCCCACCAAAAGTTAAAAAAAAATTGAAACAGTTTTTTGAGAAAATCTTGATTTTGCATCTTTGTAAAATTGCACATATTGCACGCAATTTTAATGGAAGGAAAAATCTCTGTCTGCAATTTTGTAGTTAAGGGAAGACGCCGAAAAAAATTTGTAATTTCGGAAATTCAGAGTAAACCGTTAAAAGCGGACCTTCGCCACCTTAATAAGTGTACTTTACTCTATTTTTACAAGAAATTTAAAGAAAAAAATTGGAGCCGTTTTTGAGAATATTTTGAAAATGTCAGGGGGCTTTATGTAGTACCCTCAAAAAGTAATGAATGTTTTTTTAAAATCTCAGAGTTTCGACTCAGGCCAGATCGACAGGGGTTTCTTCAATTTGGAAAATAATGTATGCATAGTTTAGGCACTAGTGTTGTTAGCATACACCGGACAGACGGACGGAAGGGCGTTTTGCTTTTAATTGGTTTTTCGGTATGAAAGATATACACAACAGGGATTCTGGCTACACCACGTGTTAGGGGATTTTCCCCCTTAATTTAGCAACTGGATTTATCCACTTTTTCGTTATCATGGCCCAGCAACGAATTTTTTCTGCCGAAAATTCGCCATTTTTTCGTGCAGCATTACATAGCTTTCCCTATACTAGACATATAACTCCGTATATACGTACGTATACGGGAAATCAATAATGGAGGCTTCAGTCTATCTAATTTTTCGATATTCTCGAATTTTCGGTATTCGAAAATTCTATCCGAATTTTTGGTAATCCTATATTTTTGGTGATACCGCAAAAAATCTGTATTTTCATCATATTGGATTAAAATCCTCTTTTGTCAGTTTTCGGCTGACAAACTTATCGGAATTTTAAGAAGACTAATCGAATAGAAAGAGTTTTAAGGCTACGAAATGGTTACTGTCTGCTTTGGGGCGCAGTGAGGAGAAATTCGCGCTACCACGTGTCCAAACAAGGTTGGAGCAAAACGATTCTGGTATATGGAATATAATAATTACGTCGTCAGTACATACATGCGTTAGAATCTCATTGAAAACACTGAGTACCTCAAGGACAATATTACATGCCACTTGCGTGGCGTTATATTCACGTGCTGTTATTAAGTCTTCGCGTGGATACATTAGCTGACATCGCCTTCAAGGCAGGAAGCGGCTTTGCCGCGCGGTGCCCGTGTTGAAAGAGTGTAGTACATCGTCGCAGTCTCGGAGTTTTACTTCCTCGTATACGTACGTATATTCGAAAAAATATCCATAATATATATACTTTCTTATATAAGTAAATATATACGGAATAATATGTACTTTACCTTTCTATATACGTACTTATATTCGGAGTATAGAGAAAGTTATGTAATGCTGCGGAAAATCGATTCGAGATTTTAACGAAAATACACGTTTTGAGGTCCCCTAATACCGAAAAGATTTTTTTCCAAAATGGAAATTCACCGGTCCATCTCACTCGATTCAAGGCGCTGCAAAGTTGAAGAAAATTCTTTAAACTTTGGGGGAGACTTTTTATGAAGTCCCAAGGACATTTTCAACATTTTCCCAAAAATTGCTCCCAATTTTGTCTTTAATTTTTTTTAAGAATAGAGTAAAATATACTTATGAAGATGGTATATGTTCGTTTTCACTGTTAACTCTGGATTTTCGAACATTGTAAAAGGTTTTTTCGGCGTCTTCCTACAATTATAAAATTGAAGATAGAGATTTTTCCTTCAAGTAAAATTTGTTCTCCATAATTAGTTCTTTCATTAAGATGATGTATATTTTTTTGAAAAATTTAGTAGTTTTCGCGCAATATTGCGTAAAATGTGCAATATTAAAAAATAACAAAAACAAGATTTTCTCGAAAACAGCTCAAAATGTGTTCGTTAAACATTTGGTAAGGATAGTGCTAAATGTAGTAGTAGTTTTGTAGTGGTAGTGCTATATGTTGACATAAACGCCATATTGCTCTATTCTTTTATTTGTATATATGTAATTTTTGACTTGTGTCTCACTGACTTCTGGTTGTCTGGCCTGTTTAGTGCTGCGCTGAGAGTGTCAGGAAATACTGTTTCGGTAAATATAAATATTTAAAAAATATTTTTATCGGTCATTTTCTTTATCTTACATCGCATATTTTGGGGAAAATATTCCAGCGTGCTTAACTAAAAAATGCTTGAGTTTGGACTGCATTTGTCCCAAAAAGGGCTCGCAATTGTATATTACAAGTTAACAAGTTAGGCGCCAAAATCTAAAAAAATTACCAAAGCAGAATGTGATAACAAAGAGACAAAACCCCAATCGTGCAATCATAATGTGTATATAATATACGTTACCTTCATTTCATTCAATATTTGATTGAATTTATTAATCATAACTGTATATTAGACAAGAATATGCAAAAATGTGTGTGATATATCTCTGTTCTGACCATTGTGACGTGCTGTGGCCAGTATCCCACTCCAACCCCGCGCCCAGCTCCACGATGTTGACCTTGAACCTTGCTTTCCCTGGTCGCCCACCAAGTTCGCTACAATCGTCATTGTTACGGGTAGATGTGAACATAGGCAGTGATGCATACTACCGGCAAATTACTCCGTATATACAAATGTATACGGGAAAGTAACAAAGGAGCCCCGAGATACAACAATTTGATTTTCTGAAAAAAAACTTCACATTGTTGTGTGGTGTTTATGAGTATGAAACGAGAGTTTTGAATTCTCGAATTTGAGTTGATATATTGCCTTTAAACGAACTACATTTTCGCGCCTAATTCGCTACAATTAGTAATGAGTTCTGGAAGCGATGGCTGAGATGTGTTAATATGGACAGAAATTGCGGGATTATAATTTTACGCAACTGTTTCTGAGGCGGTGCTTTTGAAGCACCACTGGTTTCAGTACGTTGCCAGGCAACAAAATAATGCAACTGGGGTGGTGAAACAAATAGGGTCTTTTTTTAAATACTAAGTCACTATTTTCATGGCTGAGAACAATTTCATACGAAAAAATGGTGTCAAAGGTGTGCGCACTCCTTCCCAAAGAAACGAGCAATTTATCCGAAGAAGAGGGAAGGATCGCCCCAACCTGCGATCCCTTCCGGAAATGTTTGTGAATGTAATGCTGCACTGTATAATTTTCTGTTCTTATAACGAGATAATTATTTGGCTAAGTAGAAGAGTATTTCTATGTTTAAAGTTCATTGACAATGCCTGTTAATGAGAGGTATTGGTCAAAAAATGGACTAGGTCACTAGGACTTTCACCTACATCAGTGAGTATAGTAAGAGGAAAACTTGTTGAAACTGTGTGAAAATATTTTCGTGTACATTGTCTTTGATAAAGTGATGATTTATTTTGGGCATTCAAGGTGTCAGCGAATTTAACTTTAATATTACAGTTAAATCTTCATTGAACATTTTCGTTGAAAAATGTTAATATTCTTTTCACTAATACTCTTTTCTCGTGAGTAACGGGGATGGTTGACAGGGTACATTGAATGTGTACCAAATTTGTACCAGTATTTCGCGTCACAAAAGGAAGGAAGATTTTCGTATTTCTTTTTACTTTCAGGGTAAAATTTTACAAAGATTTCGACTATCCAATCAAAAGTTATAAGTTTGTTAAATCTTATAAAGAAATTTTGAAGTAAAGGACGAAGAGATAATTACTTTGTGTGTGTGGGAGAGAGAGAGTGTGAGAGAGAGAGTGAGAGAGAGACAGAGAGAGACAGAGAGGGACAGAGAGGGACAGAGAGAGAGAGAGTGAAATTGCTCCAAATAAACTGGAATTTGTAAAAAAAACGTAAATTTTACTTTTGCCACGAAATAATGTTTTTATCAAGAAAATATATATTATTTCCAGCGAGAATTTCTCTGACCTAATGTATGCATGACAGATATTTTCGTAAAAAAAGTACCTTAATACTTTTCGATCAAGTAACGATCATCATCAAAGATGAAAATATGTATACAAGAAATTATTACAAATATATAATGTTGAGTACTTGACTAATGCGTTAGCGAAGTATCGTGTAGCTTGGGCGGACAATTCTTCGTTTACGAAATACGACTTCAGTTTTACAAAAATTATTTAGCTTCACACTTTATTTCACTGGAAAATCTTTCAATTTGATACATGGTACTCTAGTTTTTGACGATTTGCAATGTACGAGATGTAAAAATGTACGAGATAAAAAGAGCGAAAGTACGAGCTCTTTCACTCCATTACCACTTTTGTAATTTCATGAAGAGGTTTCTGTGAAAATACAGCACTGCTACTTGACCTCCTGCAATTCAAAAGAAATCTGCAAAATTATTTCCTCTTCTTCTTCTTAGCCGTTTGGTTGATCCTTAAGTGGGTCTTACGGCGCCTAAACTTCTCTTCCACTCTTCTCTGTTGTTCCAAGTCCCAGGAGGTATCTGCCAAACAGCCAATGTCTTCTCTACAGTTGTCTCTCCAAACAGGTCGCGGAACGGCCTCTTTTCCTTCTTTCTTGCGGTTGCCAATCCAAAAGCTTCTTTGGAAGTCTATTGCTCCGCATCCTCTGCACGTGTCCAAACCATAATAGTTGTTTCCATTCAATTTCGTGCAGTATATCCTGCTTCAAACCCATGATCCCTTTTAATTCTTTCATTTCGTATTTTCTCTCTTCTTGAAATGCCAGCTGATCTTCTAAGGAAGTCCATTTCCATTACCCTCAACTTTGTTCTCATTTGTTCCGAGAGTTGCCATATCTCAGCACCATACAGTACAACACTTTGGATTATTACTCTACATATCATTAGTTTTGTTTTTTTACTTAAGCTCTTGTCCCATAGGACAGAATTCAGGGAACCGATGAGTTTTCTGCCTTGTTTAATCCGTTCCAAAACTTCTGTCTCATAAAGTCCCTGCTTCCCAATTTTTACCCCTAAATATTTAATTTCTTCAGTTTTCTTGATTTTGTTTCCTGAGCCCATAGTTATGTATTCATTATTAGTGTTTAATGCCCAGTACATTGTTTTTTCTAAGTTGAGTGTTAGTCCCCACTTTGCGTATTCATCTCTGATCCTTATCAGCATAAATTCTATATCATCTTGGTCGTGCGCCACGATTACCTGGTCATCAGCGAACTGTAAAGTGTAAAGAGTAGAGTACATATCCAACGGTATTCCCATTCCCGCACAACTCCTTTTCCCATTTCTGCAGAACCTCATTCACATATATTTTAAATAGTGTCGGTGAAATGCAGCATCCTTGCCTTAAGCCTTTCGTGATTGGAAATGAGTCAAGTGCTTTCCTACTTTCACTATTCCTGCTTGCTCTGAATATAATTCTTTCACTGCAGCAATAAGACTACTTTTCAGATTTAGACGTCGCAGGACCTCCCATAATTTATTTACTGGCACATTGTCATACGCTTGTGCGATATCGAGGAAGACGATGTGTAATTCTCTCCCCGTTGTCACTTCTTTGCATTACTTGTGATAAACAGAATAAGTTATCAATGCAAGAGCGCCCTGCTCGAAAGCCACTTCGTTCTTCTTCTTCGTGCATCACATACTCCCTTTCTAGGCGATTTCTCAATATCCTCCCATAAATCTTACTAAATGTATTAGTTACTGCTATCCCCCTGTAATTTCTGCAGATGTCCTTCCTTCCTTTCTTGTGGATAGGTGTGATGTGTACTATTTTCCACTCATTTGGTACATCTCCGGTATTCATGCTTTTGTCCATAATGATTGCTTTTGTCCATTAAATTCGCATACAAAATTATTTCCAAAAAATAATAATGTTACTAAAAAACGTACAAATATTTGGCTGAGCTCAGTTAATCTTAATATTAATGTTGCTTTTTAATAACTGGAAAAAGTGACTTTATATTGTGATATTCTCGACAAAACCAACTTTATTTCATTAGAATGCTAAGAATCACATTTATATTGCTTAAAAATACTAAATAACAGTGAGATACAAATTACGAAAAATAATTATTCAATCCCAAAGTTAGAAATACTCCGCCGTCGATTTGTTTATAAGAAGTATTTTAAATGAAGGTAAATGTTGAGGCTTTTAAGACGGAAAGCATTTTTTGATAAATATATATAAAAATAAAAATGTAAAATGTCTAAATAATCCACTTGGAGCTAAGTTTGAATGATCAGCAAAATAATGTTGATCATAGACTTTTCGTAACTTTCTTGCACTGTATGAACAGTTTGATCTGTGATTTTTCAGATAAAAGGTAGCAATTACACAATTAACAGTTAAAAAATAAAACACGCTATTCTTTTTCATGACACAAAGTGGGAAAGAAATGTTTTTACTAGTTCACTTTAAAACTTGTAATTTATGTGGAGCAGAAAATCAAGAAAAATTGTTGAACACATTAAAATCCAAGTAATGTCAAGTAATGCGACTTGATAGAAATAAAATCTAGCTGATTTTTACATCCACGTAAACATTTTTAATTACTCAGGTACTACTAGATGCTCACTATATGTGAGCGCAATATTTAGTTGCCAAGTAATATTATTTTACCTTCCAAATACAAATATGGTCACAGTATCAGGATTTCTTCGCACACATTACGAGGACATACAAACGCAAGTACACAGGAATTCACAGCGATGAGTGAAGCGGGAAATATTTAAAGAATATAGGGAGGAAATAGTATTTCGACACATTATCAAAAACTATCAACTTTCACGAAGTCTTGTTCAGATGAAACGCCGAATAGCCTCCCTTGAATTCAGCTACCAGGCGAGTCATTAACTTTCGAAATAAGCTGCTTTAGGGAATACTATTCTGGATTTTTTCCGGCATTGTATCAACTCACTATTAAAATAAAATCTGCACAGTTTACAATATATGTAAACAAGTTCCAAATTTTGTATTTTCATTTGTAACATTTTATTTTTTAAAGAGCTGACAAAATAACAGTTCCAATAGCTAGAGCCTCAATATGCATTAAGTCAACCATAATTTTATCATATTTCCAGATGGTGATGCTCCCTCTGGAGATAAAATGCCGGCGATGAGAGAGGCGGTCGCTGATTGCGAGATTTCGGGAGAAGGAACTGTTTGCAAACCAACAGGATTATGCTGGGAAAGTAAATCATTTTTTTGTATTCCTTTCTGACGATATTTACGTTTCCTGATGGCTCAATTAAAACACCACACAATACAAACATCCATTAGCTGTTCTTAAGAGAAGACGCACACTACCATGAAATATGGAAAAGTTATTATCCAAATATGATTTTATTTTTAAGCAAATGTAAAATAAATTACATTTAAAACGTGCCACGTGAATAAATATACACGAATGCCATCCTTTGGCACATGCCTATCGATTTTATGCATGTTCCCACATCCTTGGGTAAAGTTCTGTTGCATAGCAAGTAGTTATTAAAACATAATTTGATAATCGTAGGCTCTGGAAAGACCATTCGTGGATGGGCCATTGATGTCTTTAATTTTGGCAACACTAGAGTTTTATAATTTGACATTCCCACCACTGTCTACATTAAATTGAATAAATTCCTTCCTTGTGTTCAAGCTCCATCTGAGACCTTACTCCTTCCACTTGTTGACTAGTGCCCTACTGACTTAACTGTTTTGTTGTGAAATGTCTCAACAAATTTGTGATTAGTTTCAGGATATCATTTGAGACCTACCAGGAAGCGCAGAGTGAACTCGTCGTTTTCGATTTTGGAATTTTAACCGAAATGCCCATTTTCGGGTCATCTCATGCCAAAAACATGTTGTTTTTTTTCAAAGGTCCGTCAGTCCGTATGTGTACAACCTAGCGCTTAAACAAATCGAAGATTTTTTCCAAAAGAAATATTCCTTAATCTGGACTGATTCGAATCCCTGCGATTTTGAAAAAAAATCTTTCAATTTTGGGTATTCTTCACATAAACCCGTCCGTCTGCCATCCAGTCCGCCTGTGTACACTAGTGCCTTAAATGTACACAGGATCCATATTAATTATTTCCATTGCGCGAAGAAACGAGAAACATTCAAAAACTATGAAAAAGTTTTGATTTTGACTGAAAAATGCAAATATTGGCTTGTTATTCCGCCGATTTTTGTACCGACTATTTTCTCATTCACAGTGCGTAAGTGCTTACGACTCATATCTCCACAGGACAGGAAGTCTTCAAAGAAAAGATCTCCCCCTATTAAATAATTTATATTCACGTGTTGCGATATGCAACAGCAACTTTATTGATACTGATGAAAGATTGATAAAGAACTGTTGAATTGAATATTTACTTATACATTATATTGTGTTATTGCAATATTCCACAAGACAGTTTTTTTATATATTAGGGTTTGTATCAACATCTAGATCATCAGTGACTACTATTGGGTTTAACGTAATGGTAACGGTGAGGATGACATGATATGATATGATGATAGGGGGTGAAAAGGAAGAACACAAATACAACCATGCCCGAGGCGGGGCTCGAACCCGCGATCCTTCCGTCGGAGATCGCTACGACACTACTCTCTTAGCGATCTCGGCAAGAACGTTCTTGTCGAGATCTCTACGACACTGTTCTCTTAGTTATCTCGTCAAGACAGTTTTTGTCGAGGTCGCTAAGACACCTACTCTCTTAGCGATCTCGGCAAGACCGTTCTTGTCGAGATCTCTATGACTGTTCTCTTAGCGTTCTCGGCAAGAGAGTTTTTGTCGAGATCGCTAAGACCCTACTCTCTTAGCAATCTCGGCAAGACCGTTCTTGTCGAGATCTCTATGACTGTTCTCTAGCGTTCTCGGCAAGAGAGTTTTTTGTCGAGATCGCTAAGACCCTACTCTCTTAGCGCTCTCGTCAAGACAGTTTGTGTTGCCGAAGGAGTGGAACTGAAGGTAGTGCGCGTGCGCGTGCGCGTGTGCGGCAGGGGCGTCGCCGTTCACGGGGGGCAGCGTGCCGTGGCGCGGCGCCGCGGGGGCCCGCGAGGGGGCGGAGGCGGAGCGGGAGGCGCCCTGCCAGTGGGCGCGCTGCCCCTGGCACTCGTGCCCCCTCTACAGCTGCTCCGGCGACTTCCAGCGTGCGTACTCGCTCACAGCACTACGAAACCCTGGGGCAGTGTTGCCAAGGTCGATGCCATGAGCGGGAGTCCGTGGCACGCGTGCCACGACGAAATCGCCCCTCCACACAGTTCATTACCTCACCACCAGACACAACTCCATCCCTATTGTAAAACGGTGGGGTTACTAATAGTTTCCTTTCCCGACGCTAGTGGCGCAGAATAGCTCGTGGCATGCTACGGCGCCACGACGCGTGCCACTGCTTCCGATAGGAGACCTTGACACCACGGCCCTCACCTGGGCATCATCCGGGACGGCCAAAGGGCAAAATTCAGTGGTCTCACAGACCGTACGTCATTGGTAACGGAAATTCGATACATTAACATTAACGATTAAGTTGTTCATTAGGTTGCGTTCATTAGGTTTTAGTTACATTACATATATACATTAACGATTAAGTTGTTCATTAGGTTGCGTTCATTAGGTTTTAGTTACATTGCATACATACATTAACGATTAAGTTGTTCATTAGGTTGCATTCATTAGGTTTTAGTTCTTGCAAGCATAAAACTAATGTGTTTTACACAACTCGAATTCAGATTATTTAAAAAACTATTGTAATCAGAATTATTCATTTTGTCTGATTTGAGTTTTTAGGTGTGCATTTTCGGTTGAATTACCTACAGTTCATTTTCAGGCCGCGTGGTTCACATGATCTCATGCTGTGAATTATTGAGTTCCCTACACTTTCTTTGAAACATTGAATACGTTCCAGAGAAATTGCGGTTATTCCAAATAATATATTACAAATCACCTTGTCTTGAAAACCCCAATATTGTCTTATCTCGCGTTGAACTACCTAGTATTACATTTCCAAAATACCCGACGCGCACTCAAAAACCGTTGAACTCTCTGATTTGAACGGACTTTACTCTCTAAGTCAGCTATATCAAATTGCGCCCGCGAGAGTTACTTGCTCGCCTGGGAAGCCCGGCGCTTATGCGAGCACGAGCAACTTCCCTTGAATCCCCTCGCATTTCCCCTCCAAATTCAGAAAGGGGTGTACAAACCGAAGCGGCGCAAGGTCGATAAGCGGCTAATTACGAAAAGATATTTGTTCTATGAAACATCCGAGATTTTAATTTTAGTTACATCCCTTACTATTAATTATTATTTCATGTTCATTTTCGATATTAAATTCAGCTTGGTATAAACATTTTTGGCAAGAGGCAACAATATGTTTGAATGGTGAATTCTTTGTTTGTTTTGTTTTGTTATATAAAACCATTCAGTTATTCGTGTTTGCAGCAACGTGAAAGATTATGAATAAGTCTCTATAAGTGAGAATCTATCACATACGGAAGGACAGTTCCTTTAATAGAAAAAAATCTTTGTTAAAACTCCAAACCTGAACGCAGGAAGTTAAAAAAATCACTGCCCTCTTAAGTAAACAGATTACGAAATGAATATACATTCGATTCAAAATGTCTAAGTTTACTGTCAATTAAAAATTTAAAACCTAAATGATTATTACATCTTAATGGATTACTTATTTGCCTTAAAGAGAAAGTGGGAATTAATGTAGATAAATTTGTTCGAGCAACAACTGTCAAATGGCATCTCGAAAAGACTGTCATCAGCCAGATAGCCAGTGGTTTCGGACCTTAATTTTAAATCTCGCGCCAGTCGCTCGAGATGCAGTGCCCGCGATCTCCACTGAGCTAGTTGCCTTGGCCGCGACCTTGACATACCTGCTGTAAGTTGAAGTAACTACTTACTACCTTACTACTTGAACGGCAACTCCCAAACACTTTGTTGTTACGACGCTTAAGTCTTTGGTGCGATAGTCGCAACTCGCTCTTCGCCTCCCTTCCCCATCGAGGCGAGGCGTCGATCCTCGGCCATACACACACACACACACACACACCTCAGATCAGTGAAGAAGCACAATCCCCGACCCGCCACAGGGCGAATACACGTAGAGTTCGTACGTTATCTTCTATACATGTAAAACAGGATGTTGGTATGTATATAAAAGTAAAACTCCAACACCGTTGGACCGATCTCTATGAAAGTTGGCACTTCGTGTTTTTTCACCAAGAAGGTTTATGTGTTGTTAATTCTGTTGTAACTCCACTACATGGCGCTGCATATTCGCTACATATTCACTAAATATTCACGTCAAATGCAACCTGCAACACACTCGGCAGCATTTTGAATCTATATCGTCCAATAATTCTTAAATGAGGCGTTCTCTCATTAAACACTAAAGTTTTGAGGCATAAGGCCTCAAAGAAACGTTTCTCACTTCGTAATCTACGGAATCAACTCTTTCTGAATATTCTATTACATTTTTGTTGGTAAGGCGCTTCCCAATATTACCTCAGCTGCTCAGAGACGTGCAGAATCTGCAAGTAAATGTGAATGAGAGGGACAGAGAGCGGCAGAGACAGAGACAGACAGGGACAGGGTGAGGGAGGGAGGGAGAGACAGTGAGAAAAGGTGATGGGAGGGGAAAGAGGGAGATGAAGGGCAGAACAACGTCTGCCAGGTTTTCCTAGTTATAGTCTTTGTAGAGAGTAATATTAATTATATTAGTCAAAGACTGCCTTTTAAATGATTATAATTTCTATGTAGGTCCAGTAATTTTTAGGCAGACACAATATTAATATATATTTATTAAACAATCTTTCCCATACAGTATTATATATTGTATGTATTATCTGTGGCTTGGTGCAAGGTTAATATTTCAAGTTTTACAGAACGTGTGGTTTCCTCTTTTCGCAGAACATTACATCTAAGTTATTACTTCTGTTTATTTCTCTATGTCTAGTAAGGTAACAGTTTTCAATACTTTATTTCGTTACTTTTAATTTGGTCCTTTATAACAATTTCCAAAATAGATTTTTGACCTGACATTAGTCCCACCTGCGTGTGTGAACGGGTGGACTAGAGTATTAAATTCGTCTTTATTTAATGTATTCAGGGTTAAAAATCAAAATATGTCTGACGTTTTATCCTTCATTTATCTTCCTTCAATAAATAGTTACAATAACGACAGACAATGCTTTCAAAAAGTAAGAATAGCAAGTTTTATGCAAGAACAGTAGAGAATTACTGTTGTGCCACGTGATACACTCATTTGAACACTTGTCAAATATGTTTGCATATTATAAAAACAAAACATGAATTTAGAGTTCAAAATTTCTTAAAAACAGGGGCAATAGAAATGACATGTAGGGACTGAACTGTGAAAATATCAAAGAAAGTAATGACAATTTATTAATGTTCGACATTTGAATTAAGATCACTTTCATTGCCTTCTGTCCCTTCACGATTGTTATTTAGAAATGCTTCTTTGTATATTCTATTTTTTGGATGAATGAATGATAGAAGATCTTTAAGATTCTTGACCTTGATTAATGGTATTAAAAGTCGCTTATCACTGATAAGTTCTACAGCTACTTGACTAATATATCTAAAAGCCCTTCAGTTCTCTAAATGTGCACACTGTGAACAAAATAATTCCTGGAAGATTCAGCGAGTATTGCATGTTTCATTTGCTAAGTCTACATTGGTCCTTCTTACACCATCGAAACATAAAAAAATCGTAGACCTATGTAAAGATAATATAGTAAAATCAAGAGATAGGATTGACTTTCGTTTGATTTCGTTTGATTGTTAGTGATTGTTAGTCATTAACCCCGTAAGTATGGTGTATGGTTTTAATCAGGAGGTGGCAGTGATGTTAGATTGTTTGCGAGATCCGGCGCCGAGCTACCGTCGACTAGCGAGGTTTTCCTCAACCCGATATCCCCCACCAGCTGGGCACTGCCCTGGGACAAGCTGTAAGCCCCCAACCGGTCTCTCGTCATATGTGGAAGTGCAGTGCATGTTAATGTGTGTGTGTGTGTGTGTGTGTGTGTGTAAGGAGTGAGGATAGGACAAGGAAGAGGAAGGAAAGATCGCGCGCGGTATACAGTTCTTAATATGATTTTTTTGTATTTTGTGCGTAATTGCATTCCACAACCTGAACTATTGTCCAACATCTCCAGTATCATGTTTGTCAATGCTTCCCACTTATTTTTTTATGGATGGAAAGTTCGCGTGACTAGATGCGGGTAAATTGGGACACTGACCCAAGTTAACAAACACTGCTATTACATAGTAATGGAAGAATAAAAATATTAAATTCAGCTTCAGACTAATGAATATGAACACAAAGATGAATGAGAGCAAAGGAAAGGAGAAAAAAGAGAATTTGACAAAGGGCCGATGGACAAAGCTCTGAATGAAGTGTGAATGAGTGTTGCCTCAGGAAAAACTGTGACCCCAGATAAGCTAAATCAAGAGTTTCAAGAACATGTAGTTCAGAAATATAACAAACCTCCATGTCCTTCCAAGAACAAAAGAAATCGTTAGAAGAACCTACTGATGAACCGTCAGATGCCTGGTCAGTCCGAGACATTTTTTTATTCTAACTTGTTTGTGTATTGTCTTTCCTTGAGATAAAATTACATATATTTATATTATTTGTTAATGATTGATTTCTTGATTTGCAAACATGCCTTTCTTCGTCCCCAAAGTAGGTCATTTACCACTATTTTTTTAATGACTTTTGCCATTTAATTGTGAAAATCAGTTATACTTATTTCACAATATCTACAGTGTATAGATCTATGTCCTAAATTAGCCCGCTTCATCATAAATGTCATTTTAACACGATTCAAATGTGTGGTCCAAGTTAGTCAACATTGGAGGGTAACTTGGGACATCAAGTTTTTATTTTATTATACCCAATATGTTCCACATTCAAAAACATTAAGCACATATTCCTAAAGTACTAAGACCGAAGTTCTTCAGTAGAAGAAGATCTCTTCCTCCAACTCAAAAAAACACTGAAAGTGTCCCAAGTTAGCCTCTTTGACGGTATTTGTGGAGGAACGGTCCTCCACTCTGAACCAATAGTTTTCTAGTTCCTTGAATTCGCAGAAACCACAACGACTCAGAGAAAGCCGTCCTCCGCAGCTCCTTCGACTGAGGATGAAGCGCGCACAGCGCAAGGCGGTGGCTGTTTCGTTATCTTATCCTTATAGATGATATGTAAGGAAGTCTCGGCGTTTAAACATGAAAATGTTGTCTCTTACACAATGTGTTTGATCAAGAAGCAGCTTATAAGATTATTTCTAAATACATATTACACCTGTATAATTCGCATTTCCAGCCTATTTGACTAGCCTAGAACTAAAGTGGTCTATGGTACGAATATTACAATGTGATTTAGACTACTTAAGAATTGACTAACATTAAAACCGTCTACCAATACTAAAGTGGTACTATTATTATGCGGCACCTATAACGACAACTGACACATAGATCACTTTAGAATGTATAGATGCTCACCTGTTCAGATCAAATTTACCATAATCTGGATTTTAGCCAAAATGTTTCGTAGACCACTTTAGTTCCAGGCCAGCCATTTGTCATTCCACTGAAACCGTAATAATTATTTACATTAATATTGAAATTGATGTAAGTTCTTCCTGTTGATCCTGGTATATGATTAGATGCGTAGATGGTAAGGATTTAATATGCATTGACCATAAAGGATCAATCTATGTTGATACCAGGAATTAAAACTTTTGCATTAAATACATTTATTGTTAGCTCAACATTTCGCACATTCAGTGCCTTGTCAAGAGCAATACAATTATGGCAACGGTTGACAATGGTATACAAATTGATATAAAAACAATGAAATACAAAATTGTAGAAATAAATATTTACATTAGGCTTTACATCAGAACCTAACATATCAAAAAAACGTAGAAGGCTTGACAAACCTATTGGTTACAATTCGTCAATTGTGGAGAATAGCATAATTAGATACTATAAGGAATGGTACCAATTACAAAGATTGCAAATAATGGAATGACAGTGGTATTGGCAAAAAAATATACAATTACGGAAGTTGGTTCATTATCAACGTCTTATAAATTTGGTTAAGTTTTCGTACATCACTTTACTATTTACATTAATGCAAACATTACAATGAACTTACGCAGTGCGGAAGTTCCGCCCCGTTTGCCGGGAGTTCACGAGACCGCCAGACAAGAGCGTGAAGAAGCGGTGGTGCTACCCGCTGGAAGCGAACATCCTGCACCACTGCAACCCGTGCCCGCGCGGCCGCTACGACTGCCCGGAGCCCGAGGAGGAGGTGGTGTGCCCTTCCAGGCCGCCCAAGTTCATCCCGCTGTTCCGCTGGGAGCACGGCATCCCTTACCCCAACATCCGCAGGGAGCCCTACCCGCACCTCCTGGAGGGGCTGCAGTGGAAGGAACAGCCCCCGGCGCCGCCGCCCCCGCGCAGGTACACCCCCACCCCACCCGTCGTTCGCCGATATTTTATGTATTTTTCTACTCTCATTGGATAATGCTGTCATTTTGATGGCTGCAATCAGTTGCATAATGATAGTCATTTCGAGACAGTTCTCATTATGATATAGGTTCTTGACCAATCACAGATAAGTTTACAAACCAAGTATTGACACTTCATTAATCATTGAGAATCGTTTTAGCAAATGTTTCGTTCGATTGTGTACATTAAAATTGCATTTCATATCATATTATGCTCAATAGTTTTAATTTCTCATGTTATAAGTATATTTGCGTGGAATATTATTGAAAATAAATGGGATCGTAATTCCACTTTCATCCTATTTGACTAGCACAGTACTCCCTCGCAGGCGTACAGATAACCACAGTCACCTCCGGTAGAATGCGAGGGTAGATTTAGGTAGCTGTTCGCTAGGTGGCCTTGGCTGAATCAATTGCCAGGAAACTATTCACTGGGAAAGTTTAACTCCTAAAAGTTGTAGAAAAAGTACCGTATGAAACTCGACGTAATGGGTATTAATACACTCGTGTGAAGTTTTCGATACCCGCTCGTTCCTCGCTCGTATCGTAATATCACACTCTTGTATTAATACCCATCATTACGTCGTCGTTTCATAATGTATTATTATTTTTACTGCATTTACTCATTGGCCCTTCGCTTCCACTTCGCCTTTGGCGGCACAACCAAATGGGTGGGGGGTCGAAGGCTGGAGAGCGCTACGCGACGACCGAGGGAGTCTGAGGGGAATACCAATATTCCGTCTTCGTCTGACTAGCTGCAACTTAATAAATCAATAATTTTGCGTGATATTGAAAATACAGAAGTTCAGTCAATTATTGACGGTATTTAATGCATTATTTATAATTTTAGAGACTTTTTAATTTTTTATTAGATTTATTGATTCAAAATGTACACTTGATGCATTTTTGTGTAAAGTTAGTCGTTGTGGAAGGAAGTTCCATTCTCTCACGGTGGAAGCATATTTTCGCCTGCAGCAGCCTGGCCTCACAATCGGAGAGCGCTGGTGGAGAATACGAGCGTGTGTGAAAGGATCTTTATCACAAAATATACCAGGGTACTAAATTTTCGAAATGAAATAATTTTATATGTGTGAAACGTGTCGCAGCAATAGTGCTTGTTGCAATGTGCTGGAGTCGAACGTAAGTGCCCTGTGGAAATCAAAGCCAGAACCACGTGCGCGGAAGGTCCAATCTAGTTGCCACCAGCCGCCACTGATAGCTGAAGCCGTCCACTATGATCTAGCATTGATCAACTACCACATATCTCCCACCACACATAGCTCATCTCTCTAACAACTTCTATTTGAACACAAATGCAATAGCTGAATATAATCTACCATTAAGCAATTATTTCTCAACCCGCATTTCAAAAAATTCCCTTTAAAAGCATTCTTGAATATTTTTTCAAACAATAGTTAAAAATAGTATGTGCTCTTTGAATCTCCTGTATCAGAATGTAATTAATGTAGTAAAATGTAAAATTAAAATAAGAATATATGGAGATACTTGTGTGTGATAAATTGAAATATTTAAAGGCCATAATAACAGACATCTGAAGGAGACCCCAACCTAGGGTCGAAACGTTGTGAGACTGAATGAATAAACATGAACAAACTGGAATGCTATGTCTGTTATTATGGCCTTTAAATATATTAAAATAAGAATAGTTATGTTAACACAATATATTTCAAAACGTTAATGAACTCAACTATATATACATCAACAAACAATATATAAATTATAAAACAGATAACATAATGTCTGGCTCTAACCCTAGTTTCCAATTTCAAAGCCAATATTGCTATTTCTATTAATCTTCGTCGTTATGTATATATCGGTGTCTTAGTGCAACAAATGTAGTAGGTGCACTCATGATCATTTTTCGAGTTATAATTTTTGAAGACCTCTCGTTCATATCCACCTTGGGCACTAAGATGGAATGTCCCTATAAGAGGGACCTTGTATTGTGGCCGCCAACCTGGGTTAGGTCGATGTGCCTCGCGTTGCGTTCGAAAACGTATTTGAATTCGTGTCTAAGCGAGGAGCTATGGGTCCCCGAACGCCTGTCGCCTAGCAGAGAATAGAGGAAACGTACGCCGATCAGAGAGCGAGCATAATAGCTGCGAAAGAAGGGCGGAAAGTGAGGGACCTCGCCCCAGTTTGCTCGGAAGCTCGCTCGGTAGACGTATTTGCGATGACACAGCGATAGACTTATTACGCAAGAGATGTGGTGGTGCCACGAGTAGTAGCGACTTCTTTCGACTCAACTCAGTACGAGCCTCTTTTACTCCCTTGAACATATTTTAGTACCAGAGACTAGAGACTATTTCGCTCATTCTGTGGGGTTTCTTTGAGTGTTCTCCTAGCGGAGTGTTCTCCTAGCGGGTTTCCTTGAGCGTTCTCCTAGCGGAGCGTTCTCCTAGCGGAGCGTTCTCCTAGCGGAGCGTTCTCCTAGCGGAGCGTTCTCCTAGCGGAGCGTTCTCCTAGCGGAGCGTTCTCCTAGCGGAGCGTTCTCCTAGCGGAGCGTTCTCCTAGCGGAGCGTTCTCCTAGCGGAGCGTTCTCCTAGCGGAGCGTTTCTCCTAGCGGAGCGTTCTCCTAGCGGAGCGTTCTCCTAGCGGAGCGTCTCCTAGCGGAGCGTTCTTCTAGCGGAGCGTTCTCCTAGCGGAGCGTTCTCCTAGCGGAGCGTTCTCCTAGCGGGTTTCCTTGAGTGTTCTCCTAGCCGAGTGTTCTCCTAGCCGAGTGTTCTCCTAGCCGAGCGTTCTCCTAGCCGAGCGTTCTCCTAGCCGAGCGTTCTCCTAGCCGAGCGTTCTCCTAGCCGAGCGTTCTCCTAGCCGAGCGTTCTCCTAGCGGAGCGTTCTCCTAGCGGAGCGTTCTCCTAGCGGAGCGTTCTCCTAGCGGAGCGTTCTCCTAGCGGGTTTCCTTGTGTGCTCTCCTAGTTCTTCTAGCGGACACTCAACAGTTTATCTTCTTGGGAGTTCAATTGGATGTACGTCGACTTGTATTTGAGGCAGTGGTCGGACGAAGTAAAAGCGCCTAGAACTCGAGGGACTATTACGTCTGTCCAGAAAGTTAACTTTGATGCTCCATCATTATCAGCATCATAACAAATTATTTTCATTGTTTTCTCGAAACTACAATTCTGGACGTACAATATGTGTGCATTAAACCATCGATGTATTAACGTCTTGAATAAAGTCCGTAGTGGCAGCAGAGATATTGTGGTAATCGGTAATGATTGAGGATCCATGAGGTAACAAACACAAATTTTATTTTAAAATATAACTAATATTCAAATTAATTAGCCATACATACACATATTTAGGAAATTTTATCCCATCTTCAGAGGCTATAAGAATCATGGATTAAACACGAGGAACTTAACTTGGTGCCATCTTGTATTATCTCACAAACTTCCCGAAGCATGTGCAGCTAATTAATTTTATAAATAAATATATTTAATTTTACTGATTCATTATAGCTTGTTATTACCTTCAGTACGAAGCTCGATAAACACTGTATAACTTACCTGGATAGTATCATAGTTACGAAGGAAATATGTTCTTTTATGGGGGAATTGTGGGAGGGAAATATGAAAAAACAAACCGAGTTAAGTTAACATCTAGTTAATTAGTAAATAAGTGAATCTGAATCAATTAAATTATGTGTGTACCGCGGTTACTTGTTCTAATGATCTCTGTTGACAAAAACCCCTCTAGCCGAAAGCCCTCGGACATTTCGTCACCGCTCGATCATTAAAGCCCTTATAATGCCCTTGGTGCGTAAATAACTATTTTAAATAAACTTCGTGATGATCATGTATGTGTTGATACTTCCTGGATCACATTGTTATTATCAGCGCCTCTTTGAATACCTGTGGTGTTGTGATTGCGTAGGCTTCCGCGGCCAGAATTTGTATTATCTAGGCTATCCGGGATGAGCCGCGTCTCTGTCGTGGGGGCTGACATTTCGGCCAACATGTTGTGGCCTTCCTCAGAGCTTCCTTTCCAGGCCTTCCTAAGAGCGTCAGCAGTACGCCCTGAGGAAGGCCACAACATGTTGGCCGAAACGTCAGCCAGCACGACAGAGACGCGGCTCATCCTGGATAGCCTAGATGGTGTCAAGGTCGATGCCAGAAGCGGGAGTTTGTGGCACGAGTGCCACGATGAAATCGCCTCTCCACGTAGTTCATTTCCCCGACACCAGAGAAAACGCCATCGCTATTGTAAAATGGCGGGGTTACAACTAATAGTTTCCTTTCCCGACGCTAGTTGCGCAGAGAAGCTCGGGGCATGCTACGATGCCACAACACGCGCCACTGCCACCAGTAGAAGACCTTGACACCACTGGCCTAGGTAATACCTGTGGTGTTGTTCCGGTGCAGGGAGAGCGACGTGTGGGCGCTGGGGTGCTGGCACTGTGACGAGGCGCCGCTGCCGCCCTGCCCCGGCCACTGGCAGCGCGTCTCGCCGCTGTTCACGTGGCACAACGGCTACCCCAAGGAGAACTTCTCGCGCCTGCCCTACCCGGGCCACGGCCCCAAGCCCTTCGACGCCTGCGCCGCGCGCCTCCGCGTCCTCGAGCGCCTCCGCCAGGTGCGCCCCCCCCCCACGCTCAACACTGCGGAAGCACGGGCTAACTGATATGCTATGCCAGTGTTGTCAAGGTCGATGCTATGAGCGGAAGTCCGTGGCACGAGTGCCACGGCGAAAGCGCCGCTTCACGTAGTTCATCACCCCGCCATCAGAGACAACGCCATCCCTATTGTAAAACTGCGGGGTTACTAATAGCTTCCTTTCCCGACGCTAGTTGCGCAGAATAGCTCGTGGCATACTACGGAGCTATGACGAATGCCACGACCACCAGTAAAAAACCTTGACCAGTAAAAGACCTGTGCTATACAGATATTATTGTTCGGAATATTTTTAGTTTTCAAAACATTTATTGATCTTTGATTTTTTAAATGGAACTACAACCGACTTCGGTTATAGTGAACTTCTGGGGACTAACATTTTTGGTTCGATATATCGGAGGTTCACTATATCCGATGATGTCAAAATTACATAGAATGTCTCCCCAATGATTTATTTTATTAATATAGATATACAGCAAAATACATTAACAACACAAACTGAAAATTTTAATATTTTTATTTGTTCCTAAAACAATTATTTTCAATTGTCTTCTTCGAACATTTTTCATTAGAAATATCTCTAGATTCTTCTCCAGCATACCGCGCCGTGGGACCCGTACAGAATATCGCAGCAAGGTAATATAGAAAGGCTCCAGCGCAGAGCATTAAAATTCACTTTCAGGGGTACAAAAAATAAAGGTGCATGGGAGTCACTCGAAAAAAGGCGGATTAAGTTGCGACTCTGTGCTATGTACAAAGCATACAAAGGTTATCCTGCTTGGGGTGAAATTAATCGTCGTCTAGGAAAACCTACTTACTTCGGTAGAGCGGATCACAAGCACAAAATTAAGACAAGAGTGCAGAAAACGGATGTTGGGAAATTTGCAACTAGAGATCTTGCAACTAGAGATTTAACCTCTTTAAACTTGTGCTTTTATCTCCGTAAGAAAACTCCAGTCAATGGGTCGGATAACGCCACCTGTGATCCACTGCTGCAGGCTAAGGCCCCGAAGCCAAAGGGCCCTGTCAGGGCGGGGTGCGGCCCCCCAGCCCCTGCGTAGAAGCCCCCGACGCTCCCTGCGCGCCCAAATGGAAAGGAGACGTTAAATTATAAGCTTGTGGTAACAATGAAATAAAAAATTATGTATAACTCAGAAAATTGTATTAAAGTTGGTTTCATTAATCTGTTGTGACTTCGAACGAACATGTTCAAATGTTTTTTTTATTGATAGCCAACAAGCGGTAATGTATGGGACATATGGAGGAGAAGTAAAATCTGCGCCCGTTTCCTTAAGCTTCGTTTCACTCGACATAGTTTGATGTTGAAAAAATACGAAAAAAACGACATTAGCAATATTTGAAACCTAAAAATATTCGATCTCCAGTAATAATTATTTTCATTGGCAAAAAAGTATATTTCTTTCTTTTTAATCTTAGTTATTACTTACATCACACACATACACACACACACACATGCGCATTTCTATTAACAAGTTTACGACTTAAACAGAGTATTGCGTTTTATGACGATGCAGATGTACAGATAAGTTAGAACAGTACTCAGAATCGCTTGCGGTCTAGGAGACCGCACCCGAGTAATATAGGGTTACAGTAATATTTCAGTTTTGACAAAAAAAAGGCACTGAATATCTTTGAAAGGAAGGACCTTGATTTAATAAATTAAATCTTTGCCCAATTCCATACTTCTTCACCTGCAAATTTCCAATAATTGAAGATTGTACTGGTTTCAAATGATTGCAGCGTTTTATTTTCTCGCCTGCCACCTAAAGAAACATAGTGTAATGTCGTGGGTAGGGATATACACCGCAAAGGAACAGACACGAGTGGACTATATACAATGTATTTTACATAAATATCTACAGTATTTACAGGTTCTCACTCTAAGGCGTTTGTTGGAGCTGCTTAACTTCAGTCCCCCTCTCTACACGCGCCTTGCAGCTGCGCCAGCGACTAGCCAACTAGGCCGACTCTAACTCGGCATCTGATATGCCTCGGCAATTTCACTATCTGCCCTGCAGTGGTAGAGAACTACTTAACAGTGCCCGAACACATCGGACCACTACTCCGTCAGCCTGGGCGAACAAAGTTTTGCAGACCCGCTGCGAGGAAACCCGAAAACGTTACCCCACGCAAGGCATCGCGACGCAGCCTTATAAAGGGCCGAATCACGTGACCTATGTCATCTCCCCCTCCCCACGCGCTACTCTGTGACACGTCTAGCCGACGCTATTTCTTTGCACACGATCACCTTCGCACCACCCACCTCCCCGCTTAGGATTCCCCCTGGTCTCGTGTAGCACTCTTTGTGCGGATGACTATTTTCTGCTCCTTCATGCATCTACCTTGCAAGCCCTTCTCTCTGAGCAGGAAGCCAAGCCTATGACGCTACATTGGTAAAGAGAAGCTTCTTTTTGTACACGCGCGGGAAAAAAATCAGCAAATTTTCGTCACAGAAACTCTTATTGTCGGGACCTAGGTATTGAAAAAGTGGATAAATCTTATCCCTATATGTAGTTAATTACTTCCTATAACACGTTGCCTAGTCAGAATCTATGTTTTGGGGGTCGCTGCTACAGAAAAATCAATTGACGACGAAACGTCTGCCTGTTTGTCTATGATGAACGATGGCACCTAAACCTTTCAGAATTTTTTTTCACCAAGTCATACACTCCAACCGATCTAAACGACATATTTTAATGTTTGGGAGTTCTTTAAATGAAATAACATTTTCAAAATTTTCAAAATTTCAAAAATGTGTCACATATTTTTATATTTTTTCCTCGGATGCGGTAAAGGCCACTTTTAAGAATGCCGTAGAAATATTCTTTCAATCCCTGATATTTCGAAAATTGCAAAAATTGCAGTGTCTTTCTACTACAACAATGTTGAAGATAGAGATTTTTTCTTTAATATCTGTTATTCGAAGATAGATCGTAAAATAAGATTATGTACAATTTTTCGAAAATATGAGTAGCTTTCGTGTAATTTTGTGTGGAACTTGGGCAATTTTTAAACAATTATTTTCTCAAAAAAACTCCTCATTTTAGCTTTAAATTTTCTCCTCGTATGTACAAAGAACGGTAAAGAAGTGGTGCGGGACCCATTTTCAGTGAACTCCCTATATTTTCAAAACTTGCAAGAAATTAAAAGTGCAATATTGAAGATATTTTTGCCTTAAATGAAATCCGTTCTAAAAGATCAGATCTTTGTAAAGGTCATGTAAATTTGTTGTTTTAAACAAGCAGTTTTGTGTTCTTTCTGCTTCAAGTTAATGCAGTTTATAAAAAAATCTCTCTTCCAAATTGCGCAATGAGAAATAATGGGAGCGACCTTGAGTTTAGTACACTGGGAAAAGCGAACTTCCCTGTGTGACTGCGTGGTGTAGCGGTAACGTGCTTGGTCTATTGACCCCGAAGACGTTTCAGTCTCGGCTTGGGGAAAAGGTTTCGCTCGTGAGAAACACTTTTGCAGGTTTATATAGTAATATAATATTGCGTATCAGTCACGAATAAAGCGAGAAAGTATGTGCTGTTACAACATTCGTAGTTTGCATTGGAAGTAAAATTAGACAAATGTTTCAAGCTGTTTTTCTCTAACACGTAACAGTCACCATCTGGGACACTCGGAATTTTATGAGACCATCAGCTGATGGTGTGGGAAAACTTGTATAATCAAATTTTGAAGTGTCATTATCAATTACAAGAAGAGTTATAAACAAAAATACTGAGTGCTGTAAGATCAGTGATGGCCTTTGGGTTAGCACGAACAAGAGATTTTGGAGGCTATGGACCGACTCGACTTCCAACGCCTAGCGCGACCTTGGATCAACCCAGGCCGTCCCCACAGATCTCTCCCGCAGAATGAAAAGAAGATTTTGGAGTAGTTGCCTAGGCGCTGAATACCAACTCCAACCTAATTTTCATATACAAATTTATACACGTCATTACAATAATATGTCATACACTCGTAATATTCAGAAACTCACCACAGAATCGTAAATGATGAATATTATTATAGTATGTGTTTTTAGTATAAATTTTTAAGATAATTCATAATAGAAATCCCACAGAGTAAAATTAGAAGCAGTTTGACTTTAAAAAAATTCGCCTGTTTTGATGGGCGATTTCACTCTTAGTGATTTGGAATCCACACTCATTAATGTCTATTCAAGAGAAATTGTAACCATGATTTTCAGAAATAGGAGCTTACAAAATCTAAGGCAAAGGCACTGTACTCTCCTGACCAGGATGTACATGTGACTTGCGACGGTTTTAATCTTCATCTAAAACCGTACTTAGTTACTATAAGCCTGTGGTTAAGTCGGAGGGAGAGGCCGATGTAAAGCAAAAGATAGTTGGTCCGCACCGTAGTTGATGGGGCTTATGAAGCTAAAATCTAATGGCATTGCTTCTTATAGAAAAAAAATGTTCATGTAACCAACGGTGCAAAAACATGCTGCCAGAGGACTACAACGGCTCCTATGCGCGCATGAACGCGACAATGGGCGATCGCTGTGCGCACAAAATTATTCTAGGCACGAATGAGTTAACGTCTTTTTAAAAGAACTTGTAAGCGTAGTTTGCAGAAAAAGCATTTTACAATATTAATAAAGGAATATTGATTAATTTTTAGTGATTTCCGACGCGTTAAACGCTAAGATCATTAGTCCCGTATGTGTTCTTTCCTGAGGATGTGGCGGCAGTTTTTCCCCGCTGAATGACGATCCGGGACTCGCCTTTCGTTGGCTAATACGGTTTTCCCTGTCCAGGTATCCCCCTACAGCGGGACCGGGACAAGATCTAAACTCCCGACCAGTTTCCCGGCATGTACGGTAGTGTATGTTAAAGGGGTGAGGACAGGACAAGGACGAGGAAGGAAAGATCGTATACGATCCGTGGCCTGTAGGGTACTCCTCCGGCATTCGGCTGGTGTTGTTAGGAGAAACGACAGAAAACTACCGATAAAAGCAGCCAGTCTTTGAATTCTCCTCTAGACAGCGACTGAACTCAACCTAGGTCACAAGCTTGTGTCGAAAATCCTGCCACCGTCGGGACTCAAACCTAGGACCTCCGGGTCAGAGGCAATGCAGTGTCTCGAGAAAGGAGGTCATTGGAATGATCATATGTTTTCAAATAAAATCTAAAAAATACATTATAAATCGTAATTTGAAATCAAATTATAACATTTCACGATTTCATATTTTCAAATTGTTTCGTAAGAATTCCTTCTACACGGCCGTCCAGTCCGGAAGGTATTTCGAATTGTTTCGAAATGGGTGAAAATGCGAGGAGTGTAAAACTGGCAGTGAAATGCTAAGGATGCTGAAGTGTCACATACCCAAATATGGAGTTCCATCTCGTCCCTCGTAAACTAATCCTTAGCTCACTCGAGCTGTCAGGCGTTGCCCTTTGGCCGCGCCCTTTTGCGCTCTCCTCGTCCTGCCCTCGCGGCCACCGCCTCTGACTGCGCCGCACAACACCCTCGTTCGTTCACAACTCGCGTCCTAATCGTCAAAGCAATTAGAATCCTCATCATATGCGTTTTGAATAATGCTCTATCTGCTAGTAAAGTCTCATAAAAATTCCAGTGTCGAATGTGGAGAGTGTGAGAGTGTGTGTGTGTGTGTGTTTGTGTAAGCGGTACTCAGTTGCCCCTCGCTCGCATCGGTTCCTTTGTGCTGGAGCTGCTCAGCCGCCAGCCGCCCTGCGGCCTCACACTCACTTCACTTGCCATCGATCGGCAACTGTTCCGAGCGGCTGCGCGGGGCGGCGCCTCGGCACAAAGACCGCCAGCGGCGCGGCGGAGCGGAGCGACGCGGCGGAGCGCGCTGCGCAAAGCGGGGGACGAGCGGGGCGGAGCAGGGCGGGGGCACGAGGCGAAGGAAGGGGAGTGCGAAGCGAGGAGGGGCGGTGCGAAGCGAGGAGGGGCGGTGCGAAGCGAGGAGGGGCAGTGCGAAGCGAGGAGGGGCGGAGCGGAGCGACGCGGCGGAGCGCAGAAGCGCAAAGCGGGGGACGAGCGGGGCGGAGCAGGGCGGGGGCACGAGGCAAAGGAAGGGGAGTGCGAAGCGAGGAGGGGCGGTGCGAAGCGAGGAGGGGCGGTGCGAAGAGGGATGGGGTGGTGCGAAGCGGAGGGGGAGGTTGCAAAGCGGAGAGGGATGGTGCGATAGGGAGAGAAGCAGTTCGAAGCGGGAAGGCGCGTTGCGAATCGGGTAAGGACAGTGCGAAGCGGCGAGGGGGGATGCGGAGTGGAGAGGGGTGGTAAGAAGCGAGGAGGGGTGGTAAGAAGCGAGGAGGAGTAGTGCGAATTAGAGAGGATCGCTGCGAAGCGGGAACGGGTGCTGCAGATAGGAGAGACATGAGAACAAGCGGGGAGAAGTGGTGGTATGGGACTCCATTTAATGAGGTTTCATACCAGAGGATATAAAGGGTTCTTGAAACAAAACACAATAATATAATAAACAATTAAGATTGTACAACGAATATTGCATTTTTGAGCAATTTTAATGTTAATGAGCACATAGTAATTATTTGAGGAAAGAAAAATCCAGTAGGAAATGAAGTTGAGAACAAACTATGATAAGCCAGAAAACCCCACGGGATTTTGTATAGGAGAATTTGTATGACTTGTGCAGTGTCGTGAGATTGTACGCATGCAGAACGTTGAGAATCCCAAAGAATAGACATTGTTAGGGCAACGAATAAATAAATATAAAGATTCCATGCTTAATGTCAGAGCGTCATGCAGTTATGAGTTATCACGGCCCAGTGGTCATTAAATGCTATAAATTTGAAGGAGGCTTTGGAAGTCGTGGTCGTGCAGTCAGAAATAAGTCTGACGAAAGCGGCCGAGCTGGAAAATCCTAAATAATTGGTATGTTTCAATATTAGTTTTCAGTACAACTTGGGGTTATTGGTCAAGAATAGCGAGGAGAATATTTATTGTTAATTTTTATAGATCGGCATGGTGTAGAGCCAAGCTTGAAAGTGTT
This sequence comes from Acheta domesticus, assembly GCA_031308135.1. NCBI lineage: Eukaryota > Metazoa > Arthropoda > Insecta > Orthoptera > Gryllidae > Acheta > Acheta domesticus. The sequence continues at coordinate 20,890,561 of JAHLJT010002406.1, read as the reverse complement.
ATTAATGTTAAATTGTAATTGTGATTTTTGTTTCTGGTGTTAAGTAATTTGCTAGATTTAAGTTAGACTTGTATTTTCAGAAGGGTTTGTGTGAGGATAGCTTCGTACAAAAGAAGAAAATTTAATAAGTTAATTGAAAATAGTTCGTCGCGTATGGAGATTTCACCCGAAGTCATTTCGCGATATAATTAAGAAAATCCATTTAATTGCATAAAGTAGTAGATAGTCAAAGACATTCCGGGATATTTAGGAATTTGTTCGGGCGACAAGTAAAAACATAATAATAGAGGCACAGAAGACATCAATCCCATCGACCGCGCCGGACTTGGAAGCCTAACTGAGAAAGACATCGGACGTAACAGTATGTAAGCTTACGAAGGTTATTTCAAAACCCCATATGGTACATTCATGTAATTCAGAAAAAAGGTAATTACTTCATTCACGAGCTCTCGAAAATTGTGCAAAAGTATTAAAATAATGTTAAATTGATTTTTTAACAGAAAAGATTGATAATTCATTGTTCAGTAGAAGTTTTTCATCCACAGAACTTCCAGTAATCGTGATTCTGTGTAGAATTACACGTACACATGTAGCAGGTAAGACGAGTTATGTTTTACGTCGGAACCCGGGTTGAATTGAAAGTGAGATTAGCGGTTTGATTGTTAATTTTTATAGATCGACATTGGTGTAGAGCCAAAGTTCGAAAGTGTTATTAAGGCTTAAATTGTAATTGTGATTTTTTCTTGTGTTAAAGTATTGTTATATTTAAGTTAAACAAATTTTCGTATTTTCCGAAGGGTGTATGTCAGGATAACTTCAAAATGGGAAGAAAAATCTCCACAAGTTCATTGAAAATAGATAGTCGCATACAGAGGTTTCACCCGAAGCCTAGCGAGAGCCAGTCATGTACGCGGAATAATTTTGAGAAAAATTATTAAGTTACATAAAGCATCAATTAGTCGAGGTCATTACGGATCATTAGGAATGTATTCGAACGTAATCAAACACAATAATACGGTCCGGAGGACATCACCCGATATCGCTGCACCTGGAGAACAACTGAGAAGGCATCCGAGAAGCTAGCAGTAAGCTTACGAACACTATTTCAAAAACAACCGTACGATATATTTATGTGTTTCAAACGAAAAGTTCTTCTTTTCCCTCAGGCATTAGATCTGTTGGTCTGTTGCGACTCGTTGATCACTCCATCTTCTTTTGGGTCTACCAATGCTGCTTTTCCCTCGAGGTGTGTAGAAAAGTTGCTTAGGTAATCGATTATTCCCATCCTTAGTACATGGTCTTTCCATTTCTTTTTATATTCTTCAATTCGCCGTTTAGACTTTAAATTCAAAGATTCTCCCGTACGGTCTCCCCTTTTAATCGATCTCTTCTTGTCACTCCTATGATCGACCTTAAAAATCTCATTTCAGCAGTCTGTACTTTAGTGTAGGATTTTGAATTTACAACCCAGTTTCCTCTTCCATTTAGGCCACAAGGCACTGCCCTTAACTTTGTACAATTTTAGCATTGTGTCTTTTCGTACTTTACCTCTAAGTGTCCTTTTAATGGTGCCACACAAAGTTGAATCTCTCAATCTTTCTTTCAATATCAACTTTTCCGAGGTATGATAATTCACATCCTAGAAATTTAAAAGTATTTACTTGTTCAATTATCCTATCTTCTAAAACGAGCTTACATCTTACGGAATGAAAACCTTGGATAGCCATGGACTTGGTTTTGCTGGAAGACATATGCAAATATAGCTTTGCTATTTTGTACCATTCGTACAGGGCTCTCTGCAGATTGTCTTCATTATCAGCCACTAAAACCTGGTCGTCTACAAACAAAAGGGTTTTAATAAAATGTGTTCCTTTGAAGTTGTCTTCAATATTAAAATGTACAAGCCCTTGCTTCCATTCCTTTCCGTTGCCGAGGTATATATTAAAAAGTATTGGTGAAATGCAACACCCTTGTTTAAACCCTTTTGTTAATAGTTTCTTCAAAAGGTGTCCTGATTTTAGTTTTACGTTGATCCGTTTACCTGCATACATATTACGGATAACTTTAATTAGATGTACTGGTATTCCTCTTTTCTGTAGTAAATTCCACAACTTTCTACTAACACTATCAAATGCTTTTCTGTAATCAATAAAAGCAATGTAGGTTTTCAAATTATAAACGAAAAGTTAACAACTTAATTCACGAGCTCAAAATGTAAGTAAAATTGTCATAATAATGTTAAATTTTATTTTTAAAAGAGAAAAGGCTTATAATCCATTTAGTTGCCATCAGTTCAATAGTAAGTTTTTCATCCACAGAACTTCCAGTAATCGTGATTCTGTATAGAATTACACTACATAAGGAGCAGGTAAGATGAGTTATGTTGTATGTAGGTACCAATGATTGAATTTGAAAATGTGATTAGCGGTGTAATAATACAACAACGAGACAATCAACGCAAGACAACAGTAAAATAATTCTATTGCTAATTTCAGTAGAAAGTAGGAAGTCATAAATAGCCGCCCATCTTAAAGAAAATGAACAAAAGAATTTGTCAAATAATGAATATAACCGGAAGTAATGAATTCTTTACAATAACTGCCCAACCTGCGATAGAAAATATAAATAATTAATATTGGAAATACAGATCGTTACAACATCATTTTTATTTCAATAAATACAAACTAGGGACAGACTTTATGACCTATAACACCGCCAAAAATGACCAAGAAAATGCTCTTAAAATTTTTTTAAAATTTCCTAAAACCAATAAAATGTGAAAAATTTGATTAAACCACTTGAGAGAAGCAACTCAAACAGTTGGGTATGTTACTAGTGAAATCGAGGCTTCTTCCTTTCGTTCAAGTGAGCTTGGTGAGGAAAACTTGGTTTGGACTCTTCTTGACCCGACAATGGCGCTGATAGGCGTCACAGGAAACTTGGATATACATACACCGGCTGACATTACAATTTCTGAGCGAAGAAATCGAATATGCTACTGAGTAATTCTATGGAGAACATTTGTTGCATCTCGTAAATATTATTGTAGCAAGTAACATAACATTAACATTAACATTAAC
>JAHLJT010002406.1:20859561-20886481 GCA_031308135.1 Acheta domesticus | reverse complement strand
ACGCTCCGCTAGGAGAACGCTCCGCTAGGAGAGTCTCCGCTAGGAGAACGCTCGGCTAGGAGAACGCTCGGCTAGGATAACGCTCGGCTAGGAGAACGCTCGCTAGGAGAACGCTCGGCTAGGAGATACGCTCGGCTAGGAGAACACTCGGCTAGGAGAACACTCGGCTAGGAGAACACTCAAGGAAACGCCGCTAGGAGAACGCTCCGCTAGGAGAACGCTCCCTAGGAGAAACGCCCGCTAGAAGAACGCTCCGCTAGGAGAACGCTCCGCTAGGAGAACGCTCCGCTAGGAGAACGCTCCGCTAGGAGACGCTCCGCTAGGAGAACGCTCCGCTAGGAGAACGCTCCGCTAGGAGAACGCTCCGCTAGGAGAACGCCTCCGCTAGGAGAACGCTCCGCAGGAGAACGCTCCGCTAGGAGAACGCTCCGCTAGGAGAACGCTCCGCTAGGAGAACGCTCCGCTAGGAGAACGCTCCGCTAGGAGAACGCTCAAGGAACCCGCTAGGAGAACACTCCGCTAGGAGACACTCAAAGACCCCACAGAATGAGCGAAATAGTCTCTAGTCTCTGGTACTAAATATGTTCAAGGGAGTAAAAGAGGCTCGTACTGAGTTGAGTCGAAAGAAGTCGCTACTACTCGTGGCACCACCAATCTCTTGCGTAATAAGTCTATCGCTGTGTGCATCGCAAATACGTCTACCGAGCGAGCTCCGAGCAAACTGGGGCGAGGTCCCTCACTTTCCGCCCTTCTTTCGCAGCTATTATGCTCGCTCTCTGATCGGCGTACGTTTCCTCTATTCTCTGCTAGGCGACAGGCGTTCGGGACCCATAGCTCCTCGCTTAGACACGAATTCAAATACTTTTCGAACGCAACGCGAGCACATCGACCTAACCCAGGTTGGCGGCCACAATACAAGGTCCCTCTTAGGGACATTCCATCGTTAGTGCCCAAGGTGGATATGAACGAGAGGTCTTCAAAAATTATAACTCGAAAAAGGATCATGAGTGCACCTACTACATTTGTTGCACTAAGACACCGATATATACATAACGACGAAGATTAATAGAAATAGCAATATTGGCTTGAAATTGGAAACTAGGGTTAGAGCCAGACATTATGTTATCTGTTTTATAATTTATATATTGTTTGTTGATGTATATATAGTTGAGTTCATTAACGTTTTTGAAATATATTGTGTTAACATAACTATTCTTATTTTTAATATATTTAAAGGCCATATAACAGACATAGCATTCCAGTTTGTTCATGTTTATTCATTCAGTCTCACAACGTTTCGACCCTAGGTTGGGGTCTCCTTCAGATGTCTGTTATTATGGCCTTTAAATATTTCAATTTATCACACACAAGTATCTCCATATATTCTTATTTTAATTTTACATTTTACTACATTAATACATTCTGATACAGGAGATTCAAAGAGCACATACTATTTTTAACTATTGTTTGAAAAACTATTCAAGGAATGCTTTTTAAAGGGAATTTTTGAAATGCGGGTTGAGAAATAATTGCTTAATGGTAGATTATATTCAGCTATTGCATTTGTGTTCAAATAGAAGTTGTTAGAGAGATGAGCTATGTGTGGTGGGAGATATGTGGTAGTTGATCAATGCTAGATCATAGTGGACGGCTTCAGCTATCAGTGGCGGCTGGTGGCAACTAGATTGGACCTTCCGCGCACGTGGTTCTGGCTTTGATTTCCACAGGGCACTTACGTTCGACTCCAGCACATTGCAACAAGCACTATTGCTGCGACACGTTTCACACATATAAAATTATTTCATTTCGAAAATTTAGTACCCTGGTATATTTTGTGATAAAGATCCTTTCACACACGCTCGTATTCTCCACCAGCGCTCTCCGATTGTGAGGCCAGGGCTGCTGCAGGCAGAAAATATGCTTCCACCGTGAGCGAATGGAACTTCCTTCCACAACGACTAACTTTACACACAAAATGCATCAAGTGTACATTTTGAATCAATAAATCTAATAAAAAATTAAAAAGTCTCTAAAATTATAAATAATGCATAAATACCGTCAATAATTGACTGAACTTCTGTATTTTCAATATCACGCAAAATTATTGATTTATTAAGTTGCAGCTAGTCAGACGAAGACGGAATATTGGTATTCCCCTCAACTCCCTCGGTCGTCGCGTGAGCGCTCTCCAGCCTTCGACCCCCACCCATTTGGTTGTGCCGCCAAAGGCGAAGTGGAAGCGAAGGGCCAATGAGTAAATGCAGTAAAAATAATAATACATTATGAAACGACGACGTAATGATGGGTATTATACAAGAGTGTGATATTACGATACGAGCGAGGAACGAGCGGGTATCGAAAAACTTCACACGAGTGTATTAATACCCATTACGTCGAGTTTCATACGGTACTTTTTCTACAACTTTTAGGAGTTAAACTTTCCCAGTGAATAGTTTCCTGGCAATTGATTCAGCCAAGGCCACCTAGCGACAGCTACCTAAATCTACCCTCGCATTCTACCGGAGGTGACTGTGGTTATCTGTACGCCTGCGAGGGAGTACTGTGCTAGTCAAATAGGATGAAAGTGGAATTACGATCCCATTTATTTTCAATAATATTCCAGCCGCAAATATACTTATAACATGAGAAATTAAAACTATTGAGCATAATATGATATGAAATGCAATTTTAATGTACACAATCGAACGAAACATTTGCTAAAACGATTCTCAATGATTAATGAAGTGTCCTACTTGGTTGTAAACTTATCTGGTGATTGGTCAAGAACCTATATCATAATGAGAACTGTCTCAGAAATGACTATCATTATGCAACTGATTGCAGCCATCAAAATGACAGCATTATCCAATGAGAGTAGAAAAATACATAAATATCGGCGAACGACGGGTGGGGTGGGGGTGTACCTGCGCGGGGGCGGCGGCGCGGGGGCTGTTCCCTTCCACTGCAAGCCCCTCCAGGAGTGGGCGGGTAGGGCTCCCTGCGGATGTTGGGGTAAGGGATGCCGTGCTCCCAGCGGAACAGCGGGATGAACTTGGGCGGCCTGGAAGGGCACACCACCTCCTCCTCGGGCTCCGGGCAGTCGTAGCGGCCGCGCGGGCACGGGTTGCAGTGGTGCAGGATGTTCGCTTCCAGCGGGTAGCACCACCGCTTCTTCACGCTCTTGTCTGGCGGTCTCGTGAACTCCCGGCAAACGGGGCGGAACTTCCGCACTGCGTAAGTTCATTGTAATGTTTGCATTAATGTAAATAGTAAAGTGATGTACGAAAACTTAACCAAATTTATAAGACGTTGATAATGAAACCAACTTCCGTAATTGTATATTTTTTTGCCAATACCACTGTCATTCCATTATTTGCAATCTTTGTAATTGGTACCATTCCTTATAGTATCTAATTATGCCTATTCTCCACAATTGACGAATTGTAACCAATAGGTTTGTCAAGCCTTCTACGTTTTTTTGATATGTTAGGTTCTGATGTAAAAGCCTAATGTAAATATTTATTTCTACAATTTGTATTTCATTGTTTTTATATCAATTTGTATACCATTGTCAACCGTTGCCATAATTGTATTGCTCTTGACAAGGCACTGAATGTGCGAAATGTTGAGCTAACAATAAATGTATTTAATGCAAAAGTTTTAATTCCTGGTATCAACATAGATTGATCCTTTATGGTCAATGCATATTAAATCCCTTACCATCTACGCATCTAATCATATACCAGGATCAACAGGAAGAACCTTACATCAATTTCAATATTAATGTAAATAATTATTACGGTTTCAGTGGAAATGACAAATGGCTGGCCTGGAACTAAAGTGGTCTACGAAACATTTTGGCTAAAATCCAGATTATGGTAATTTGATCTTAACAGGTGAGCATCTATACATTCTAAAGTGATCTATGTGTCAGTTGTCGTTATAGGTGCCGCATAATAATAGTACCACTTTAGTATTGGTAGACGGTTTTAATGTTAGTCAATCTTAAGTAGTCTAAATCAACATTGTAATATTCGTACCATAGACCACTTTAGTTCTAGGCTAGTCAAATAGGCTGGAAATGCGAATTAATACAGGTGTAATATGTATTTAGAAATAATCTTATAAGCTGCTTCTTGATCAAAACACATTGTGTAAGAGACAACATTTTCATGTTTAAACGCCGAGACTTCCTTTACATATCATCTATAAGGATAAGATAACGAAACAGCCACCGCCTTGCGCTGTGCGCGCTTCATCCTCAGTCGAAGGAGCTGCGGAGGACGGCTTTCTCTGAGTCGTTGTGGTTTCTGCGAATTCAAGGAACTAGAAAACTATTGGTTCAGAGTGGAGGACCGTTCCTCCACAAATACCGTCAAAGAGGCTAACTTGGGACACTTTCAGTGTTTTTTTGAGTTGGAGGAAGAGATCTTCTTCTACTGAAGAACTTCGGTCTTAGTACTTTAGGAATATGTGCTTAATGTTTTGAATGTGGAACATATTGGGTATAATAAAATAAAAACTTGATGTCCCAAGTTACCCTCCAATGTTGACTAACTTGGACCACACATTTGAATCGTGTTAAAATGACATTTATGATGAAGCGGGCTAATTTAGGACATAGATCTATACACTGTAGATATTGTGAAATAAGTATAAACTGATTTTCACAATTAAATGGCAAAAGTCATTAAAAAAAATAGTGGTAAATGACCTACTTTGGGGACGAAGAAAGGCATGTTTGCAAATCAAGAAATCAATCATTAACAAATAATATAAATATATGTAATTTTATCTCAGGAAAGACAATACACAAACAAGTTAGAATAAAAAAATGTCTCGGACTGACCAGGCATCTGACGGTTCATCAGTAGGTTCTTCTAACGATTTCTTTTGTTCTTGGAAGGACATGGAGGTTTGTTATATTTCTGAACTACATGTTCTTGAAACTCTTGATTTAGCTTATCTGGGGTCACAGTTTTTCCTGAGGCAACACTCATTCACACTTCATTCAGAGCTTTGTCCATCGGCCCTTTGTCAAATTCTCTTTTTTTCTCTCCTTTCCTTTGCTCTCATTCATCTTTGTGTTCATATTCATTAGTCTGAAGCTGAATTTAATATTTTTATTCTTCCATTACTATGTAATAGCAGTGTTTGTTAACTTGGGTCAGTGTCCCAATTTACCCGCATCTAGTCACGCGAACTTTCCATCCATAAAAAAATAAGTGGGGAAGCATTGACAAAACATGATACTGGAGATGTTGGACAATAGTTCAGGTTGTGGAATGCAATTACGCACAAAATACAAAAAAATCATATTAAGAACTGTATACCGCGCGCGATCTTTCCTTCCTCTTCCTTGTCCTATCCTCACTCCTTACACACACACACACACACACACACATTAACATGCACTGCACTTCCACATATGACGAGAGACCGGTTGGGGCTTACAGCTTGTCCCAGGGCAGTGCCCAGCTGGTGGGGGATATCGGGTTGAGGAAAACCTCGCTAGTCGACGGTAGCTCGGCGCCGGATCTCGCAAACAATCTAACATCACTGCCAACCTCCTGATTAAAACCATACACCATACTTACGGGGTTAATGACTAACAATCACTAACAATCAAACGAAATCAAACGAAAGTCAATCCTATCTCTTGATTTTACTATATTATCTTTACATAGGTCTACGATTTTTTTATGTTTCGATGGTGTAAGAAGGACCAATGTAGACTTAGCAAATGAAACATGCAATACTCGCTGAATCTTCCAGGAATTATTTTTGTTCACAGTGTGCACATTTAGAGAACTGAATGGCTTTTAGATATATTAGTCAAGTAGCTGTAGAACTTATCAGTGATAAGCGACTTTTAATACCATTAATCAAGGTCAAGAATCTTAAAGATCTTCTATCATTCATTCATCCAAAAAATAGAATATACAAAGAAGCATTTCTAAATAACAATCGTGAAGGGACAGAAGGCAATGAAAGTGATCTTAATTCAAATGTCGAACATTAATAAATTGTCATTACTTTCTTTGATATTTTCACAGTTCAGTCCCTACATGTCATTTCTATTGCCCCTGTTTTTAAGAAATTTTGAACTCTAAATTCATGTTTTGTTTTTTATAATATGCAAACATAATTTGACAAGTGTTCAAATGACTGTATCACGTGGCACAACAGTAATTCTCTACTGTTCTTGCATAAACTTGCTATTCTTAATTTTTGAAAGCATTGTCTGTCGTTATTGTAACTATTTATTGAAGGAAGATAAATGAAGGATAAAACGTCAGACATATTTTGATTTTTTACCCTGAATACATTAAATAAAAGACCGAATTTAATACTCTAGTCCACCCGTTCACACACGCAGGTGGGACTTATGTCAGGTTCAAAAATCTATTTTGGAAATTGTTATAAAGGACCAAATTAAAAGTAACGAAATAAAGTATTGAAAACTGTTACCTTACTAGACATAGAGAAATAAACAGAAGTAATAACTTAGATGTAATGTTCTGCGAAAAGAGGAAACCACACGTTCTGTAAAACTTGAAATATTAACATTGGGCCTTGCACCAAGCCACAGATAATACATACAACATATAATACTGTATGGGAAAGATTGTTTAATAAATATATATTAATATTGTGTCTGCCTAAAAATTACTGGACCTACATAGAAATTATAATCATTTAAAAGGCAGTCTTTGACTAATATAATTAATATTACTCTCTACAAAGACTATAACTAGGGAAACCCGGCAGACGTTGTTCTGCCCTTCATCTCCCTCTTTCCCCTCCCATCACCTTTTCTCACTGTCTCTCCCTCCCTCCCTCACCCTGTCCCTGTCTGTCTCTGTCTCTGCCGCTCTCTGTCCCTCTCATTCACATTTACTTGCAGATTCTGACACGTCTCTGAGCAGGTGAGGTAATATTGGGAAGCGCCTTACCAACAAAAATGTAATAGAATATTCAGAAAGAGTTGATTCCGTAGATTACGAAGTGAGAAACGCTTCTTTGAGGCCTTATGCCTCAAAACTTTAGTGTTTAATGAGAGAACGCCTCATTTAAGAATTATTTGAACGATATAGATTCAAAATGCTGCCGAGTGTGTTGCAGGTTGCATTTGACGTGAATATTTAGTGAATATGTAGCGAATATGTAGCGCCATGTAGTGGAGTTACAACAGAATTAACAACACATAAACCTTCTTGGTGAAAAAACACGAAGTGCCAACTTTCATGGAGATCGGTCCAACGGTGTTGGAGTTTACTTTTATATACATACCAACATCCTGTTTTACATGTATAGAAGATAACGTACGAACTCTACGTGTATTCGCCCTGTGGCGGGTCGGGGATTGTGCTTCTTCACCGATCTGAGGTGTGTGTGTGTATGGCCGAGGATCGACGCCTCGCCTCGATGGGGAAGGGAGGCGAAGAGCGAGTTGCGACTATCGCCACCAAAGACTTAAGCGTCGTAACAACAAAGTGTTTGGGAGTTGCCGTTCAAGTAGTAAGGTAGTAAGTAGTTACTTCAACTTACAGCAGGTATGTCAAGGTCGCGGCCAAGGCAACTAGCTCAGTGGAGATCGCGGGCACTGCATCTCGAGCGACTGGCGCGAGATTTAAAATTAAGGTCCGAAACCACTGGCTATCTGGCTGATGACAGTCTTTTCGAGATGCCATTTGACAGTTGTTGCTCGAACAAATTTATCTACATTAATTCCCACTTTCTCTTTAAGGCAAATAAGTAATCCATTAAGATGTAATAATCATTCAGGTTTTAAATTTTTTAATTGACAGTAAACTTAGACATTTTGAATCGAATGTATATTCATTTCGTAATCTGTTTACTTAAGAGGGCAGTGATTTTATTAACTTCCTGCGTTCAGGTTTGGAGTTTTAACAAAGATTTTTTTCTATTAAAGGAACTGTCCTTCCGTATGTGATAGATTCTCACTTATAGAGACTTATTCATAATCTTTCACGTTGCTGCAAACACGAATAACTGAATGGTTTTATAACAAAACAAAACAAAACAAACAAAGAATTCACCATTCAAACATATTGTTGCCTCTTGCCAAAAATGTTTATACCAAGCTGAATTTAATATCGAAAATGAACATGAAATAATAATTAATAGTAAGGGATGTAACTAAAATTAAAATCTCGGATGTTTCATAGAACAAATATCTTTTCGTAATTAGCCGCTTATCCACCTTGCGCCGCTTCGGTTTGTACACCCCTTTCTGAATTTGGAGGGGAAATGCGAGGGGATTCAAGGGAAGTTGCTCGTGCTCGCATAAGCGCCGGTCTTCCCAGGCGAGCAGGTAACTCTCGCGGGCGCAATTTGATATAGCTGACTTAGAGAGTAAAGTCCGTTCCAAATCAGAGAGTTCAACGGTTTTTGAGTGCGCGTCGGGTATTTTGGAAATGTAGTACTAGGTAGTTCAACGCGAGATAAGACAATATTGGGGTTTTCAAGACAAGGTGATTTGTAATATATTATTTGGAATAACCGCAATTCTCTGGAACGTATTCAATGTTTCAAAGAAAGTGTAGGGAACTCAATAATTCACAGCATGAGATCATGTGAACCACGCGGCCTGAAAATGAACTGTAGGTAATTCAACCAAAAATGCCACACCTAAAAACTCAAAACAGACAAAATGAATAATTCTGATTACAATAGTTTTTTTAAATAATCTGAATTCGAGTGTGTAAAACACATTAGTTTTACGCTTGCAAGAACTAAAACCTAATGAATGCAACCTAATGAACAACTTAATCGTTAATGTATGTATGTAATGTAACTAAAACCTAATGAACGCAACCTAATGAACAACTTAATCGTTAATGTATGTATGTAATGTAACTAAAACCTAATGAACGCAACCTAATGAACAACTTAATCGTTAATGTTAATGTATCGAATTTCCGTTACCAATGACGTACGGTCTGTGAGACCACTGAATTTTGCCCTTTGGCCGTCCCGGATGATGCCCAAGGGCCGTGGTGTCAAGGTCTCCTATCGGTAGCAGTGGCACGCGTCGTGGCGCCGTAGCATGCCACGAGCTATTCTGCGCCACTAGCGTCGGGAAAGGAAACTATTAGTAACCCCACCGTTTTACAATAGGGATGGAGTTGTGTCTGGTGGTGAGGTAATGAAGTGTGTGGAGGGGAGATTTCGTCGTGGCACGCGTGCCACGGACTCCCGCTCATGGCATCGACCTTGGCAACACTGCCCCAGGGTTTCGTAGTGCTGTGAGCGAGTACGCACGCTGGAAGTCGCCGGAGCAGCTGTAGAGGGGGCACGAGTGCCAGGGGCAGCGCGCCCACTGGCAGGGCGCCCTCCCGCTCCGCCTCCGCCCCCTCGCGGGCCCCCGCGGCGCCGCGCCCACGGCACGCTGCCCCCCGTGAACGGCGACGCCCCTGCCGCACACGCGCACGCGCACGCGCACTACCTTCAGTTCCACTCCTTCGGCAACACAAACTGTCTTGCCGAGAGCGCTAAGAGAGTAGGGTCTTAGCGATCTCGACAAAAACTCTCTTGCCGAGAACGCTAAGAGAACAGTCATAGAGATCTCGACAAGAACGGTCTTGCCGAGAACGCTAAGACAGTAGTGTCTTAGCGACCTCGACAAAAACTGTCTTGCCGAGATAACTAAGAGAACAGTCATAGAGATCTCGACAAGAACGGTCTTGCCGAGATCGCCAAGAGAGTAGGGTCTTAGCGATCTCGACAAAAACTGTCTTGCCGAGATAACTAAGAGAACAGTCATAGAGATCTCGACAAGAACGTTCTTGCCGAGATCGCTAAGAGAGTAGTGTCGTAGCGATCTCCGACGGAAGGATCGCGGGTTCGAGCCCCGCCTCGGGCATGGTTGTATTTGTGTTCTTCCTTTCACCCCCTATCATCATCATATCATGTCATCCTCACCGTTACCATTACGTTAAACCCAATAGTGGTCACTGATGATCTAGATGTTGATACAACCCTAAATATATAAAAAACTGTCTTGTGGAATATTGCAATAACACAATATAATGTATAATTAAATATTCAATTCAACAGTTCTTTATCAATCTTTCATCAGTATCAATAAAGTTGCTGTTGCATATCGCAACACGTGAATACAATTATTTAATTAGGGGGAGATCTTTTCTTTGAAGCCTTCCTGTCCTGTGGAGATATGAGTCGTAAGCACTTACGCACTGTGAATGAGAAAATAGTCGGTACAAAAATCGGCGGAATAACAAGCCAATATTTGCATTTTTCAGTCAAAATCAAAACTTTTTCATAGTTTTTGAATGTTTCTCGTTTCTTCGCGCAATGGAAATAATTAATATGGATCCTGTGTACATTTAAGGCACTAGTGTACACAGGCGGACTGGATGGCAGACGGACGGATTTATGTGAAGAATACCCAAAATTGAAAGATTTTTTTTTCAAAATCGCAGGGATTCGAATCAGTCCAGATTAAGGAATATTTCTTTTGGAAAAAATCTGCGATTTGTTTAAGCGCTAGTGTTGTACACATACGGACTGACGGACCTTTGAAAAAAAAAACAACATGTTTTTGGCATGAGAGGACCCGAAAATGGGCATTTCTGTTAAAATTCCAAAATCGAAAACGACGAGTTCACTCTGCGCTTCCTGGTAGGTCTCAAATGATATCCTGAAACTAATCACAAATTTGTTGAGACATTTCACAACAAAACAGTTAAGTCAGTAGGACACTAGTTAACAAGTGGAAGGAGTAAGGTCTCAGATGGAGCTTGAACACAAGGAAGGAATTTATTCAATTTAATATAGACAGTGGTGGGAATGTCAAATTATAAAACTCTAGTTTTGCCAAAATTAAAGACATCAATGGCCCATCCACGAATGGTCTTTCCAGAGCCTATGATTATCAAATTATGTTTTAAAAACTACTTGCTATGCAACAGAACTTTACCCAAGGATGTGGGCACATGCATAAAATCGATAGGCATGTGCCAAAGGATGGCATTCGTGTATATTTATTCACGTGGCACGTTTTAAATGTAATTTATTTTACATTTGCTTAAAAATAAAATCATATTTGGATAATAACTTTTTCCATATTTCATGGTAGTGTGCGTCTTCTCTTAAGAACAGCTAATGGATGTTTGTATTGTGTGGTGTTTTAATTGAGCCATCAGTAAACGTAAATATCGTCAGAAAGGAATACAAAAAAATGATTTACTTTCCCAGCATAATCCTGTTGGTTTGCAAACGGTTCCTTCTCCCGAAATCTCGCAATCAGCGACCGCCTCTCTCATCGCCGGCATTTTATCTCCAGAGGGAGCATCACCATCTGGAAATATGATAAAATTATGGTTGACTTAATGCATATTGAGGCTCTAGCTATTGGAACTGTTATTTTGTCTGCTCTTTAAAAAATAAAATGTTACAAATGAAAATACAAAATTTGGAACTTGTTTACATATATTGTAAATCGTGCAGATTTTATTTTAATAGTGAGTTGATACAATGCCGGAAAAAATCCAAGAATGGTATTCCCTAAAGCAGCTTATTTCGAAAGTTAATGACTCGCCTGGTAGCTGAATTCAAGGGAGGCTATTCGGCGTTTCATCTGAACAAGACTTCGTGAAAGTTGATAGTTTTTGATAATGTGTCGAAATACTATTTCCTCCCTATACTCTTTAAATATTTCCCGCTTCACTCATCGCTGTGAATTCTTGTGTACTTGCGTTTGTATGTCCTCGTAATGTGTGCGAAGAAATCCTGATACTGTGACCATATTTTGTATTTGTAAGGTAAAATAATATTACTTGGCAACTAAATATTGCGCTCACATATACTGAGCATCTAGTAGTACCTGAGTAATTAAAAATGTTTACGTGGATATAAAAATCAGCTAGATTTTATTTCTATCAAGTCGCATGACTTGACATTACTTGGATTTTAATGTGTTCAACAATTTTCTTGATTTTCTGCTCCACATAAGTTACAAGTTTTAAAGTGAACTAGTAAAAACATTTCTTTCCCACTTTGTGTCATGAAAAAGAATAGCGTGTTTTATTTTTTAACTGTTAATTGTGTAATTGCTACCTTTTATCTGAAAAATCACAGATCAAACTGTTCATACAGTGCAAGAACGTTACGAAAAGTCTATGATCAACATTATTTTACTGATCATTCAAACTTAGCTCCAAGTGGATTATTTAGACATTTTACATTTTTATTTTTATATATATTTATCAAAAAATGCTTTCCGTCTTAAAAGCCTCAACATTTACCTTCATTTAAAATACTTCTTATAAACAAATCGACGGCGGAGTATTTCTAACTTTGGGATTGAATAATTATTTTTTGTAATTTGTATCTCACTGTTATTTAGTATTTTTAAGCAATATAAATGTGATTCTTAGCATTCTAATGAAATAAAGCTGGTTTTGTCGAGAATATCACAATATAAAGTCACTTTTTCCAGTTATTAAAAAGCAACATTATTATTAAGATTAACTGAGTTCAGCCAAATATTTTGTACGTTTTTTAGTAACATTATTATTTTTTGGAAATAATTTTGTATGCGAATGATACAATCATTAATGGACAAAGCATGAATACCGGAGATGTACCAAATGAGTGGAAAATAGTACACATCACACCTATCCACAAGAAAGGAAGGAAGGACATCTGCAGAAATTACAGGGGGATAGCAGTAACTAATACATTTAGTAAGATATATGGGAGGATATTGAGAAATCGCCTAGAAAGGGAGTATGTGATGCACGAAGAAGAAGAACAAAGTGGCTTTCGAGCAGGGCGCTCTTGCATTGATAACTTATTCTGTTTATCACAAGTAATGCAAAAGAAGTGGCAAACGGGGAGAGAATTACACATCGTCTTCCTCGATATCGCACAAGCGTATGACAATGTGCCAGTAAATAAATTATGGAGGTCCTGCGACGTCTAAATCTGAAAAGTAGTCTTATTGCTGCAGTAAAAGAATTATATTCAGAGCAAGCAGGAATAGTGAAAGTAGGAAAGCACTTGACAGAATCATTTCCAATCACGAAAGGCTTAAGGCAAGGATGCTGCATTTCACCGACACTATTTAAAATCTATGTGAATGAGGTTCTGCAGAAATGGAAAAGGAGTTGTGCGGGAATGGGAATACCGTTGAATATGTACTCTACTCTTTACACTTTACAGTTCGCTGATGACCAGGTAATCGTGGCGCACGACCAAGATGATATAGAATTTATGCTGATAAGGATCAGAGATGAATACGCAAAGTGGGGACTGACACTCAACTTAGAAAAAACAATGTACTGGGCATTAAACACTAATAATGAATACATAACTATGGGCTCAGGAAACAAAGTTAAGAAAACTGAAGAAATTAAATATTTAGGGGTAAAAATTGGGAAGCAGGGACTTTATGAGACAGAAGTTTTGGAACGGATTAAACAAGGCAGAAAACTCATCGGTTCCCTGAATTCTGTCCTATGGGACAAGAGCATAAGTAAAAAAACAAAACTAATGATATATAGAGTAATAATCCAAAGTGTTGTACTGTATGGTGCTGAGATATGGCAACTCTCGGAACAAATGAGAACAAAGTTGAGGGTAATGGAAATGGACTTCCTTAGAAGATCAGCTGGCATTTCAAGAAGAGAGAAAATACGAAATGAAAGAATTAAAGAATCATGGGTTTGAAGCAGGATATACTGCACGAAATTGAATGGAAACAACTGTTATGGTTTGGACACATATTTTACTTATTTTCATCTTTGATGATGATCGTTACTTGATCGAAAAGTATTAAGTACTTTTTTTACGAAAATATCTGTCATGCATACATTTAGGTCAGAGAAATTCTCGCTGGAAATAATATATTATTTTCTTGATAAAAACATTATTTCGTGGCAAAAGTAAAATTTACGTTTTTTTTACAAATTCCAGTTTATTTGGAGCAATTTCACTCCCTCTCTGTCCCTCTCTGTCCCTCTCTCTCTCACTCTCTCTCTCACACACACACACCCAAAGTAATTATCTCTTCGTCCTTTACTTCAAAATTTCTTTTATAAGATTTAACAAACATAACTTTAGATTTGGATAGTCGAAATCTCTGTAAAATTTTACCCTGAAAGTAAAAAGAAAATACGGAAATCTTCCTTCCTTATTGTGACGCGAAATACGGTACAAATTTGGTACACATTCAATGTACCCTGTCAACCATCCCCGTTACTCACGAGAAAAGAGTATTAGTGAAAAGAATATTAACATTTTCAACGAAAATGTTCAATGAAGATTTTACTGTAATATTAAAGTTAAATTCGCTGACACCTTGAATGCCCAAAATAAATCACCACTTTATCAAAGACAATGTACACGAAAATATTTTCGCACAGTTTTAACAAGTTTTCCTCTTACTATACTCACTGATGTAGGTGAAAGTCCTAGTGACCTAGTCCATTTTTGACCAATACCTCTCATTAACAGGCATTGTCAATGAACTTTAAACATAGAAATACTCTTCTACTTAGCCAAATAATTATCTCGTTATAAGAACAGAAAATTATACAGTGCAGCATTTACATTCACAACATTTCCGGAAGGGATCGCAGTTTGGGGCGATCCTTCCCTCTTCTTCGGATAAATTGCTCGTTTCTTTGGGAAGGAGTGCGCACACCTTTGACACCATTTTTTCGTATGAAATTGTTCTCAGCCATGAAAATAGTGACTTAGTATTTAAAAAAAGACCCTATGTGTTTCACCACCCCAGTTGCATTATTTTGTTGCCTGGCAACGTATTGAAACCAGTGGTGCTTCAAAAGCACCGCATCAGAAACAGTTGCGAAAATTATAATCCCGCAATTTCTGTCCATAGTAACACATCTCAGCCATCGCTTCCAAAACTCATTACCAATTGTAGCGAATTAGGCGCGAAAATTTAATTCGTTTAAAGGCAATATATCAACTCAAATTCGAGAATTCAAAACTCTCGTTTCATACACTCATAAACACCACACAACAATGTGAAGTTTTTTTTCAGAAAATCAAATTGTTGTATCTCGGGGCTCCTTTGTTACTTTCCCGTATACATTTGTATATACGGAGTAATTTGCCGATAGTATGCATCACTGCCTATGTTCACATCTACCCGTAACAACGACGATTGTAGCGAACTTGGTGGGCGACCAGGGGAAGCAAGGTTCAAGGTCAACATCGTGGAGCTGGGCGCGGGGGTTGTAGTGGGATACTGGCCACAGCACGTCACAATGGTCAGAACAGAGATATATCACACACATTTTTGCATATTCTTGTCTAATAGACAGTTATGATTAATAAATGCAATCAAATATTGAATGAAATGAAGGTAACGTATATTATATACACATTATGATTGCACGATTGGGGTTTTGTCTCTTTGTTATCACATTCTGCTTTGGTAATTTTTTTATATTTTGGCGCCTAACTTGTTAACTTGTAATATACAATTGCGAGCCCTTTTTGGGACAAATGCAGTCCAAACTCAAGCATTTTTTAGTTAAGCACGCTGGAATATTTTCCCCAAAATATGCGATGTAAGATAAAGAAAATGACCGATAAAAATATTTTTTAAATATTTATATTTACCGAAACAGTATTTCCTGACACTCTCAGCGCAGCACTAAACAGGCCAGACAACCACAGGTCAGTGAGACACAAGTCAAAAATTACATATATACAAATAAAAGAATAGAGCAATATGGCGTTTATGTCAACATATAGCACTACCACTACAAAACTACTACTACATTTAGCACTATCCTTACCAAAAGTTTAACGAACACATTTTGAGCTGTTTTCGAGAAAATCTTGTTTTTGTTATTTTTTAATATTGCACATTTTACGCAATATTGCGCGAAAACTACTAAATTTTTCAAAAAAATATACATCATCTTAATGAAAGAACTAATTATGGAGAACAAATTTTACTTGAAGGAAAAATCTCTATCTTCAATTTTATAATTGTAGGAAGACGCCGAAAAAACCTTTTACAATGTTCGAAAATCCAGAGTTAACAGTGAAAACGGACATATACCATCTTCATAAGTATATTTTACTCTATTCTTAAAAAAAATTAAAGACAAAATTGGAAGCAATTTTTGGGAAAATGTTGAAAATGTCCTTGGGACTTCATAAAAAGTCTCCCCCAAAGTTTAAAGAATTTTCTTCAACTTCGCAGCGCCTTGAATCGAGTGAGATGGACCGGTGAATTTCCATTTTGGAAAAAAATCTTTTCGGTATTAGGGGACCTCAAAACGTGTATTTTCGTTAAAATCTCGAAATCGATTTTCCGCAGCATTACATAACTTTCTCTATACTCCGAATATAAGTACGTATATAGAAAGGTAAAGTACATATTATTCCGTATATATTTACTTATATAAGAAAGTATATATATTATGGATATTTTTTCGAATATACGTACGTATACGAGGAAGTAAAACTCCGAGACTGCGACGATGTACTACACTCTTTCAACACGGGCACCGCGCGGCAAAGCCGCTTCCAGCCTTGAAGGCGATGGCAGCTAATGTATCCACGCGAAGACTTAATAACAGCACGTGAATATAACGCCACGCAAGTGGCATGTAATATTGTCCTTGAGGTACTCAGTGTTTTCAACGAGATTCTAACGCATGTATGTACTGACGACGTAATTGTTATATTCCATATACCAGAATCGTTTTGCTCCAACCTTGTTTGGACACGTGGTGGCGCGAATTTCTCCTCACTGCGCCCCAAAGCAGACAGTAACCATTTCGTAGCCTTAAAACTCTTTCTATTCGATTAGTCTTCTTAAAATTCCGATAAGTTTGTCAGCCGAAAACTGACAAAAGAGGATTTTAATCCAATATGATGAAAATACAGGTTTTTTGCGGTATCACCAAAATATAGGATTACCAAAAATTCGGATAGAATTTTCGAATACCGAAAATTCGAGAATATCGAAAAATTAGATAGACTGAAGCCTCCATTATTGATTTCCCGTATACGGAGTTATATGTCTAGTATAGGGAAAGCTATGTAATGCTGCACGAAAAAATGGCGAATTTTCGGCAGAAAAAATTCGTTGCTGGGCCGTGATAACGAAAAAGTGGATAAATCCAGTTGCTAAATTAAGGGGGAAAATCCCCTAACACGTGGTGTAGCCAGAATCCCTGTTGTGTATATCTTTCATACCGAAAAACCAATTAAAAGCAAAACGCCCTTCCGTCCGTCTGTCCGGTGTATGCTAACAACACTAGTGCCTAAACTATGCATACATTATTTTCCAAATTGAAGAAACCCCTGTCAATCTGGCCTGAGTCGAAACTCTGAGATTTTAAAAAACATTCATTACTTTTTGAGGGTACTACATAAAGCCCCCTGACATTTTCAAAATATTCTCAAAAACGGCTCCAATTTTTTTCTTTAAATTTCTTGTAAAAATAGAGTAAAGTACACTTATTAAGGTGGCGAAGGTCCGCTTTTAACGGTTTACTCTGAATTTCCGAAATTACAAATTTTTTTTCGGCGTCTTCCCCTAACTACAAAATTGCAGACAGAGATTTTTCCTTCCATTAAAATTGCGTGCAATATGTGCAATTTTACAAAGATGCAAAATCAAGATTTTCTCAAAAAACAGTTTCAATTTTTTTTTAACTTTTGGTGGGGTAGTGCTAAATGTACTCTATGAGGTGACATCAATTGCTCGCTTCTTTTGTTTTTTCAAAAATTGCAAAATTGTAATTTTTTTATGTTTTTCACGTTGGTAATATTTACATTATCGGCGATTTTTTCACAATAGTATATTATGAGAACATGTGCTTAAAATAATGTGAAATAAAGGTTCTCGCGAACTCTACCGTTTTCTGTGAAAAGTAGCTCAAAATTCTGTATTTTGAAAAATGCTAAAACACCATTTTCTCAGAAATAGCTCCAATTTTATTCTTCAAACTTTTCGAACGGATAGTGCTAACTGCACTCCTTAATATGACGTATAGTTCATTTTGGGATTTTTTTATTTGTTAAAAAATTACCAAATGTAATTTTCTTTATAGATCTCTCACATCTTTAATATGTAAATTACCAGCTCTTTGGAAACATTATTATATTTATAAGTTTAATTGCTTCAAACGACTTCAAATGAAGTTTTTTGAAGATACAAATTTTTAAAAGAAAATTTCCATTTAGACCGAGGTTTTACTGTACTTTAATATTCTAAAATTTATATTTCCGTTCTATATACCATTATTTCCGTTATATATACCATTAGGAAACCGAAAAATTGAGAAATTGTCAAAAAGGTGTACTTTGAGTGGCGATAGATGGCAACTGGCAAGATTATACAGCAATTCCAAATAGCTAGCCCAGATCCAAGGAAATAGAAAACTAATACGGGAAAGTCTGTGCCATTCTTTTGCACCACTAGTTTTTCTCTTCCTGCTCCTAATTTTAATTCAATACGTCTTACCACATAACATTTTCTAATTTATTTCCAATAAAACAAACAATGTAAAGTACAGAGCACTCTAAGAATGTGCTCCTGTAATGTTAAAAAGCTAGGGGGAACGCGTGCATTGAAATCGCATGGGCAGTTGAAAGCCGAATCCTTTTAATTGTCTCGATATTCTTTTACCTTATTTACTTATTCAGGCAGGAAACGGAATGCATTCTGTCTGTTGTGTATCTTCCCCCTAGTTTGGGCTGTCGCACTGCTCAATCTCGCCCTGCACCTTGCCACCGTCCCCGCCGTGTGCTTTCTTGCCTGACCGAAATACCACCCGCCGTACAGCTATGTTGGGTTACGTCGAAATTTCAAAAAAATATTTTTCTACTCCCATTGTATAATTCTGTCATTTGATGGCTGCAATCAGTTGCATAATGATACTCATTACGAATCAGTTTTCATTATGATACAGGTTCTTAACCAATCACAGAGAAGCTTACAAACCAAGTATTGACACTTCATTAATCATTGAAAATCTTTATAGTAAATATTTTGTTCGATTGTGTACATTTCAATTGTATTTAAAATTATATTCTGCTACTCAGTTTTAATTTCTTTTATTGTTAGTAATTTTAATGTGAAATATTATTTAAAATAAATTGGATCGTAATTTCACTTCGATCCTATTTGACTAGCGCAGTGGTAGTTATTGGAGAGAACATTTGTTTAGGTTAAGATCTGAAAGCAAGTCATTTTGGGTTATTTGTTGCTTTCGTGTGGTTGTTCTTAAAAAAACAGCAAATTCTTTAGTTAAAAATGTCTAGTGAAATAAAGGTGGAAAGGTGGACTTGACACTTCCAGAAATAAGAGAAAAAGCGGAAATGGTGACGTCGGAAATATTGCCGCAACTCCTGTATTCCCTCGCTGGCGATCTGGTGAACCGCAGCCATCTGCGGTAGGATGGGTAGGGAGCTGTCCGCTAGGTGGCCGTGCTGAACCCTGCATGTCAATTGCCCCGAAACAAATCAATGTAAACGTTTAACTTATAAAAGTTACCATAAGTCGTAGAAAAAGTACCGTGTGAAACTGGATGTAATGGGTATTAATACACTCGTGTGGTCTTTACGATACTTGCTCGTTCCTCGCTCATATCGTAATATCACACTCGCGTACTAATACCTATCATTACATCATCATTTGATAATGTACTAATTTGTCAATTTTATCATTATCTTCATCATCAATGTTTATATAAGATGCACAAAAATGTAAAATACACGTACAGACATTGCAGACTTCCAGCTTTCCAATGACACCTTATTTTCTGCGATTGACTAGTTCGTAGGAAAAAGCACACGTTTACATAACACACACGTGTGTGTGTGTGTGTGTGTGTGTGTGTGTGTGTGTGTGTTGCTTCATTTATAAAATTGTAATTCCCAGAACGCGTCCCTAATTAATTATTAATTGATAGAAATAATTACATTTATAATATTATTTAATAATACTATTTCCGTGGTATCGGAAGGCTGTTCAGGCTGCCAGAATTCAATCCCTATATAGTATACAATAAGATATGTAATAGTCTGTGAAAGACAATGTCTGTAGAATAGAAAGGAAGAATCATTTTAAAACCATAAGTGCAAATCGTTATGAATTTTTCTGAAAATTTCGCATACACGTGTTGTATCTAGTAAGATTTCAGGAATGTTAATATAATTACACCTTGAAATCAATGTTAATTTCTGCAATATAATAAAAGCAATCATTTTTATAAAAAACACGTAGGACTTGTGGAGACAGGAACTTGAGGGTGCTCAGGTTTTGGGGTCATGAGACTTTGTCATAGCCATCAAGTGAAACGAAAAGTGGCGAAAGAATTGCACAGGTGTAATGATTGGATGGATTCTTTCATTTAATTGGTGGACAGTTCATGAGTAAAATAATCAAAGCCTAGTATTTGTACTCACACACAGTACAGGGCCTACAATCTGTAATCCACAGTTCGAAGTCTATCCGACAGAAACTTGGATTTCTCACCCTAGCTCAATCTTCTTACGGGCGAAGCTAGTGGTCATTATTCTACTAAGGATTTTAAAAGATTTTTTTCATATTTTTTGGATAGAACATTAAGCTATGACATAACTGAACCCCCTACAAATAATTTTTATCATATGTGATACATTTCCTTTCGCAATTTCGCTCATGCATCACTTATTTTTGTATTACGCTGATTAAATATTTATGATTTTTTTCTTTTTCAGGTGAGTGGAATATGGGAACTTTATTGAACCTGTGCCTTACCGTATTTCGTAGCGGTGAGTTCACAATTAATTTTTTATATAATGTGGACCAAGACTAGAAATATGTTCATAGTCTATTATAAATTTAAATTGGACACAATATTTAGATCAAGCTTCTGTACATTATCTTACTCATTTTTTTATATGCATCAAACGATTTGCGACGTCTATTTATTTATTTATTTATTTTTTATTTTGTCAAAAAACAGTAAAAACTGTATATGACGTGTGGGGAAAGAAATTTATCTGCGCACATTTTCTTGAGGGCCAGAATTTTATTTAAAAAAAACAAACGAAAACGAAAAAATTAATTTAGAAAATAATTATTTTAGAAAAATAAAGATATTTGAAAAATGTTTTTTCCCGAGTTATAGAAAATCAATTTCAACTGTAAATGAACTACAGGCAAAAGGAGTGCTCAACAAAACGTGCGCACAGTAAAGCTACATTTACGTCCAGATGCAAAACAAGGGGCCATCTCAGCATTTGCTCTATGGATCAGGGAAACTGGACAAAAACCTGATCGAGATGGGGGTCATTGACCCGGAAGCTGAAGTACATTACTTGTTAAAGGCGTATTAAATATTTTTTTAAATGTATACAATGCAAACATAAACTAATTCATTATATATCTTTGTTTTGTTACATTATTTTTCTTTTTCACGATCAGTATAGTCTCTAATTGTATAGAAACAGTTTTGCAGCAGAAAAGATTTTACTTTTAACTTAAATTTGTATACCGACTTTAATTGTTTTATGTCATCTGGCAATGCGTTGTAAAGTAACGTACATGTATTGTATGTTGATTTCTTGTACTGAGCTGTTGATACTGACACTTGATGCACGTGATTTCTACGGCGTGTGTTGTAATTATAAATATCAATATTGCATGAAAATATGTTCCCTCCGTTAAGTAGGTCATTTTTGACAAATATTACAGATTCGTAAATAAATAGACAAGGCAATGGTAGGATTCCCAGCTCAATGAAAAGAGGCTTGCAGGAATCACGTGGAAGGCATTTTTTCATTATTCGAATAATTTTCTTTTGCAGTCTGAAGGTCTGAATACTACAGGATGAGATTCCCCAGAATATTATGCCATATCTCAGGCGGGAATGCACATTTGCAAAATAAACGCAACGAGCTGCATAAAGGCTGACAGAATTTGAAAGAATTCTGAATGCATAGCATAATGAACTTAATTTAGTGTTTAATTCTGTTATATGTACATTCCATTTGAGGTTTGATTGAATTGAAAGACCTAAAAATTTTGTTGCCTCAACATCAGCTAATTGCATATTGTTCATTTTCAATGGAACATGCAATTTCCGATTTGAGATGCAAAAATGCATTGAAACAGTTTTTCTTTCGTTAACAATTAATTTGTTATTATTAAACCAATTTGAAACTTCTGAAATTGTACTATTTACTGCTTCTTTTTTGCAAAGAACATTCGTGTCATCAGCAAACAGAACCGTTCTTCCATTTTAATAGACGAGGGCATATCGTTTACATATAACAGAAAGAGAATAGGCCCTAAGATCGAACCTTGCGGGACCCCATGCACAATTGGCAAAGAATTGGAAATATAAGTATGTAATGTCCTTTCCTGCCAGTATGGTATTTCTACTCTTTGAGTCCGATGTTTAAGGTAAGAAGTTATCTAATCTAGGGCAATACCACGAATTCCATACGAAGGTAATTTTGAGAGCAAGATCTTATGATCAATAACGTCAAAAGCTTTCGAGAGATCTAAGAATATTCCAATGGGTATTTCATTTTGGTCTATTGATGAAGCAACATCTTTGAGAAAAGAAAAAATGGCATTTTCCGTAGATTTTGATTTTCTAAAATCGTGTTGTGATTCTGAAAACGCTCTGTTTTTCCTGAGAAATGTTTCCATTCGTAAGTAGAAAAGCCTTTCTAATATTTTTGAGAAAACTGACAAAAGAGAAATTGGCCGGTAATTTTGAATATCATTTTTGTTCCCTTTTTAAAAAGTGGCTTAATTTTTGCGGTTTTGAAAATATCTGGAAATATTCCTGTACATAAAGAAGCATTGAAAATGTGAGTTAACGGATGTATAAAGGCAGGTGCACAAGTTTTTAATAAACAATCCGGAAATTCATCTAAACCAGATGAATATTTATTTTTTAGTTTACTGACTATTCTGAGGATTTCGTTGGGAGAAGTTTCGGGAATAAACATCGTATCTGAAATATTTTGGGAAGTGTAAAATGTTGAATTTTGTGATTTTAGTCCCTTCGTGAGATCAGACGCAATTCTGGAAAAGTGTTTGTTGAAGAGATTGGCAACTTTTTCCGGATTACTCGTTTCTCTTTCATTATCATTAAAATAACATTCTCTACAAGGTATCGAGATGATGTGGTTGTATTTTTACGATATCTCACATTGCTTTAGTTTTGTTACTAGCGCTCAAAATGTCCTGACTATTTTTCATTATTTTTGCCTGAACTATTACTTTCTTAAAATTCTTTTATATTACGTCTAAAGAATGAGAATTGTTTGAGTGTCAACTTCCGACAATACATGTTTTATGGTCTCCGCATGCAAAAACTAAAAATAAATTTTCGAGAGCTTTTATCTTCCGC
Organism: Acheta domesticus; assembly: GCA_031308135.1. Classification (NCBI taxonomy): domain Eukaryota; kingdom Metazoa; phylum Arthropoda; class Insecta; order Orthoptera; family Gryllidae; genus Acheta; species Acheta domesticus. Next base: position 20,863,082 of record JAHLJT010002406.1, on the reverse strand, counting down.
TCAAATGCTGGAGTTTCTTCCTCTATTTTAGGAAGTGAAGATATATTGGGTTCATTCTGTGGAGAGTTGATGTTAGTAATTGGCTTTGAGGCGGTTGCAGACAGTTTTTAGCATAATATCTCTCTGTTATATTCATGTTATAATTGACTTTCAGATCACCAATAAGGCTATTACTACTTGTAGGTTATATATATATATACAGGATGTCCAGAAGCTCCCGTTATAAAAAAATACCACAAATTCTGTGATGCCAGACATGAAGAATGGCAGGTCCAGTTTTTCCGAAAAAAAATTTGTCTTTGAGAAAATTGAGCTTAAAAATCACTTCCGGGGCGCGAAATTCAAATCGGCCGCAACGACACTGCCGACAGCGGCGTCACCTTCTTCGCGGAGCATTTCCTCGTTTCTTCGCGTAAACGGTGAAACAGTCGAGTAATATTCTGGAAAGCATCGCGTTGCTTACACTAGAATACTTAATAGTATCAAGCATTTGCAGGTTTTATTCAATAAATATTTTTAAATGTACGTACAGAGTATCGAGTTTTGTTCAAAATGATAGCCACGGTACACGGCGGCGTAAACATAAATTATGAACACGATCCAACATTTATGAAAAAGATTGAATCTCCTGGAATGCGCGAATTGTTATTTTTAGCACATATTAATTTGGACTAGTGCTTTGGGCTTAAGATTGCCACGTAAATGATAGTCTCCTGAAGATTATTCTAAATATCGTGATATACTAAAAGCGTTTTGGAAATGAAATATTTGTTTCCTGAATTCCCGTTCCATGAAAATACTGAGTTTATCTCTGGGCGCGGAATTTGAATTGATACTTTTTACAGTCATTTTGTTGTGATGCAGACCGAACAGTGCATTGAAGAATCTTTGTAGGGGCACGTAGGCCATTAACCTAACCCACAGGTCAATATCAATAGCGATAAAATAGCGTCACCGTATGTACCATACAACAATGAATAAAAAATACAAAACTAGTATATTACTGGTGTGAAAGGATAAAAGACTGAGAAAAACTGTGATGTTGCATTGCGTGATGTACAAATACTTCTAGCAGGCAAAAGTTTGACCGTGGTTCACTGAGGTTACCGGTCCTCTACCGTTCGCAGCTCTTATTATGGTCGGTGTCCTTGAATTTGTCACTTGCTAGGCCGCGTCACATCGTGGTTTATATCGTATGGCGAACCTCCCACCGCCGCCTAGTGATTCGCCCATCAGCTGCATGTCAGTTTTGCCTCAAAACAACAGATTGCGCAGTTCGAAACCCGGCCCGCAGAGTGGTCATGGCTGAAAAAGCACCTGTACGAAGTCATCTTTCCCCTTCCCCTCCCCTCCGCACCACCCCCAGCGTCCCGTCGCCGGCAGCGTGTACTAAAAGCTAAGCCCCGTCAAGGCAAATTAGTAGAAATATCGAGTTTGAGTGCGAGAGGCCAGAATAAGCATGTTTTCAATTAATGAGTACTGCGACATGTACTTAGTCTTCGGCGAGTGCCGGAGCAACGCTCGTGCGGCAGCTCGAGTGTACGCCGAGAGATACCCTAGCAGAAGACACCCTTCCCACTGCGTTTTTCTGCGCCTCGACGCAAGAATACGTGAGTCGGGATCAGTTTTACCGGGCGAAAGTATCAATACAGGTGTGTCTCGCTCATCTGTCGCTACAGAGGAAGCAGTATTGGAGAATTTCGAACAGGAGCCTTCGAGCAGTGTGCGAAATTTTGCGCGAATGGGTTGTTTATATTAAATTTTTTCCTTACAACTAAAAGAATTCAATTTTCAATGTGAAAATAATTTTATGTATTATCAGATATGTTTTGGAAAAAAATATACAGAGCAATATGAGGTTGCAGTTATGATTTAATTTGCATATTGTTTTATATTTATTCCTGTTTTCCATAAATATTCTTTTGAGATATAAATCCCTCATATGTAAAAAAATAACCAATATAAAACTATGTACTTATTAGGGTGTTTTTATGTAAAATCTACAAAACTTAACCAATTAATATTTTTCAGTTCAAAAAAGTATGCAATTATTAAATGGAAAGGTTATAAATTGATTAATTTTTTAAACAATGAAAATATTGAACATGTAGAGATATAACTGAAAGATTTTAGAACATGCATGTAAGAGTATTTCTAATTAATATAAAGTAGCAAAATATGCATGTCCTAAAATATTTAAGTAGTAGGATAATTGATTCTGCATTAAAATAAATTTAAAAAATTAAATAATTCAAAAGAAGGTTTGGGGTTTAAAAATTGACTTGTACTGGCAAAATTTTTTTTCGTCTTGTCGACTTTTGTTTGTACATTATGAAAACTATCAAGAAAATATATTGAAAATTATAACACTGAAGTGGTGTAGTAGTGAACTGTTTCTACTCCCTTACATTCTGTATACGTAGTAACCTCGAAGAATTAAATTGAAGAAATGGTCGTTACTCATTTGTATACGTATCTGCTAACTACAATGCAAGCTCAAAGAAACAAAAACAACTCAAGAATACTTTTCCCGAGTAGCTGTCAACTGCCTTATGAAATGGTTTCACTACGTATCTCCAAGATTTGGGGAGAAAGACATGCTCTCATCTTGCATCTGGAAAAGCAAAGCGGCGGGTAGAATGGTCATTCAACTTCGAGAAATGGATAGTCGAGGCCGCTTGCCTTAACTTCGATGTTCCACGTAGAACAGTTAGCATATTTTGCAATAGCAGTTATTTCGGAACGCTTTCGCTGCGGCAGCAGGAAGTGCTCTTCCTTTACCACATATTACTTAAGCTAAAATAATAGATAACTAATTTAGGAACAGATACTTTTATTTAGGAATTATTTGCAATATTTTTGAGGGGGGAAATATTGATATCCATCAATTAGGGCTACATCTTCGATAAACCGTCCAGCGGTTATTAAGAAGTTTAAAGCTGGCTATCTTTAGTTTGATAATTCAGAAAATGACAGCCGGGAGAATCAATTCAAATTCCAAAGATAATCAATAAACTCAGTATTTTCATTAACGAATATTTTATCTCCGAATTGCTCCTTAGTGTATCACGATATTTAGAATAATCTACAGGAGACTATCATTTACGTGGCAGTCTTAAGCCTAAAGCACTAGTTCATATTAATATGTGCTAAAAATAACAATTCGAGCATTCCAGGAGATTCAATCTTTTTCATAAAAGTTGGATCGTGTTCATAATTTATGTTTACGCCGCCGTGTACTGTGGCTATCATTTTGAACAAAACTCGATATTCTGTACGTACATTTAAAATATTTATTGAATAGAACCTGCAAATACTTGATACTATTAAGTATTCTAGTGTAAGCAACGCGATGCTTTCCAGAATATTACTCGACTCTTTCACCGTTTACGCGGAGAAACGAGGAAATGCTCCGCGCAGAAGGTGCGGAAGGATGCTGCGCGCAGTCTGGTGTCGTTGCGGCCGGTTTGAATTTCGCGCCCCGGAAGTGATTTTTAAACTCAATTTTCTCAAAGACAAAA
>JAHLJT010002406.1:20786541-20858561 GCA_031308135.1 Acheta domesticus | reverse complement strand
CCTTGAGTTTAGTACACTGGGAAAAGCGAACTTCCCTGTGTGACTGCGTGGTGTAGCGGTAACGTGCTTGGTCTATTGACCCCGAAGACTTTTCAATCTTGGCTTGGGAAAAGGTTTCGCTCGTGAGAAACACTTTTGCAGGTTTATATAGTAATATAATATTGCGTATCCGTCACGAATAAAGCGAGAAAGTATGTGCTGTTGTAACATTCGTAGTTTGCATTGGAAGTAAAATTAGACAAATGTTTCAAGCTGTTTTTCTCTAACACGTAACAGTCACCATCTCGGACACTCGGAATTTTATGAGACCATCAGCTGATGCTGTGGGAAAACTTGTATAATCAAATTTTGAAGTGTCATTATCAATTACAAGAAGAGTTATAAACAAAAATACTGAGTGCTGTAAGATCAGTGATGGCCTTTGGTTTTTTTTTCATTTTATTTTACATTTAAAGACAGTACAACGTTCAGCCGTGAGGCTCTTCAGTTGATTGGTCGAGCAACTTTGCATCAGAAAATTGTGAAGGGGGTAACTGTTTGTTACCTCCCTGATAGTGATTTCATTTGTTGTACCTTCAACCAAGGTTATTGCCAGGGAATTATGTTAGAGCAATGACAGGATTAAAAAGAAAATACGATGGGAGGGACAGGTAATTGCTAGAAATGTTCCTACCTTATCTTATATCAGAGAGATATTGAAGGAAAATATGGAATGGGAGTCTGTTTCTTAGGCGGGAGAGTGGGGGGCTGATCGGTTACAATTTCGTAAGTGACTGCTCCTTGTACATGATTTAAATTAATGAAAAAATTATGTGCCAGCTTTGTAATAAGGAAGTAATTGGTTCTATTGCAAGATCGTTGTGGAGGGTCTTATTGCTGACAAACCAAGGGGCATTTACTGTTATTCTTAAAATTTTGTTTTGGAAGATTTGTAACTTGTTTAATGTGGTTGGGGCAGCTGAAATCCAAACAGGACATGCGTAGGTTAATATTGGCCGAAGAATAGATTTGTAAATGGTTTAAAGTGGAATGAATTTTTAGAGAAGAGTTACGGTTAAGAATTGGGCGTAAAATAGCTAACCTTCTATTGGCTTCAATTACTTTGGACGAGATGTGACTGTGCCAATTTAGTCTTGTGTCCATCAAAACGCCGAGATAAACGAATAGATGAGTTCAGAGGAGACCAAGGAATGATAGAAGAATCCAAAGTCAAAGGGCGAGGAAAGAACAGGATACCTTAAAGTAAATACTTTGGCAATTGATTTGTTTGGGTTGATTTTAATTTTCCATAGTTTAGACCAATTTTCTATGTTTTTTAGGTGACATTGAAATTATACGACATGCTGTGTTTAGATTTCGGTTTGCATAAAAGAGTAAAGTATCAATCTGCAAAAAGAGCTATATTAACTGTATTACTAGTAGGAATATCTGCGACGTACAAGTTAAATAAAGGAGATAACGGGGATCCTTGTGGAAGACCAGCAAGAACTGCCCGAGGTGAAGAATGAAAGAGTTAAGACGTACAGAGAAAGTGCGATTCAGTAGGAAACTTGATAAGATGTTGTAAAGATATAATGGTATTCCAATTTTCCTTAATTTGAATTTTAATCCATCATGCCACACTCGATCAAACGCCTGGGCAACGTCTAAGAAAACTGCAAGGAAGTGAAAACCCGATTGAAATGAAAAATGAATTTGTTCTGTTAATCTTAATAACTGATGAGTTGTTGAGTGGCTTTCTCTGAAGCCAAATTGGAAAGAAGGAAGCACGTTAGTATCAAGAATGATTTTTTTATTCTTTTTAATACAAGTTTTTCGAATATTTTTGACAAAATTGGAATTAAACTAATTGGTCGATAAAATTTGAAGGAAGATTTAAGTTTTTTGAGGCTTTGGAATAGGAATTATTAGAGAGTGTTTCCAAGAATTAGGATAATATCCTAGTCGCAATGCCGAGTTAAATATATTGTTTAGATACGCAAGACCATGTCTGGGCAGATTCTTTAAGATATTTGCAGTGATTCTGTCATGGCCTGGTGACTTTTTATTTGGTAGCTTTTTTATTAGTTCAAATATTTCGTTAGGTGATATAAAAGAAATTCGATTTGGTACATCTAAATTTGGTGACTGCACAAAATGTGTTATTGTGCAGTGTCCTCTATCGTTTACAGCATGCTGGGTGAAAGTAGTTTCGAAATAATCTGCTAATAGCTCAGCTTTTTCAGAAATCGACTGTGCAATTTTGTTGTTACCTTTTAATGGCGAAATATTGGTTGACTGACCTAGCAATCGACGTGTTGCTTTCCAAAGAGATGAATCTTGCGGATTAAGATTTGAAACATATTTTTTGTAGCTTTCCATTTGGTACATCGTAAGAGCGTTTCGAACCAATTTTGTTAGATGGTTTAATGCAGATTTCAAATGAGGTAGGCGATGTTTTGCCCATAAACGTCTGATTGTGTTCTTTTGTGATATTAAATTACGTAATTGCTCAGGTAGCGGATATTTGGAGAGCCCTCTGCGAGTAGCAGTTTGCGAATGAGATGAATAGTCAATTGAATTTGTGATGGCATTAGTAAACAAAAGTGTGCCTTGGTCAATTTCTGCAGGGGTTTTCAGATTTGAGAACGGAGGAAGGAGCGATGATAACCGATTTTGAAATGTGTGCCAATTTATTTTGTGAGTAGATAAATGCGGTGGAGAATTAGGCAAAGAAGTGATTAATTTGGAAGTTGTAATCACTGGGTTATGATCTGAATCTAGTTCGCAGATAGAATATGAATGGAGAGCAAAGTTTAAATTTGTTAGTACAATATCTAGAATATCTGGAAGGTAATTCGCATTAAAAGGAAAGTATGTCGGATCAACGGGCGCAATAATTTTGAAATTTGAGTGCTTTGCGAGATTTAAAAGAAAAGTTCCGGCTGGTTGATTTATTCTACATCCCCAAGAAGCGTGTTTTGTGTTTAAATCACCAAATAAGATAATGGGAGCCTTTAGTTTGAAAATGTCTTGAAGACGTGTTGCAGTCAATTGTTTATTAGGCGGCTTATAAGCTGAAATTATCATTACATTATTCCCGTTCTGAAGGTTGATAGTTACTGCTATTGTTTCTAACCCTGGTGTTATTGGGAGAGATGATGTCCAGTGCGGAATGCCGGATTTCACTAAAATTAATACTCCACCTGCTGGTACGTCCCCTGGTCTATCACGTCTGTAACATTTGTATCCTTGAACTATGAAAGATTTGGATGAAATAAGGTGAGTTTCGGTTAAACATGCTATGTCAATATCATGTGAAACCAGAAAATGTTTCAATTCAGATCGTTTATTTAGAACACCTCGACAGTTCCAGTTTAAAAATGTTAGATTGTTGAAGCATGGTGTTTTAAACGTGATTATGGAAAATTGAGCTAAGAATTGAGGTTTTTATATTATCAATTAAAGTAGGGAGGAACGATTGAATTAGACGACCAAAGAAATTGACAATATGGATAGTCAGGAACTCACTTAAGTTAAATTGCCGTTTGCATTGTTAGTTGAACTATTTGAAGAAGCATCATTAACATTGGTTGAGGCGGGAGGGGATTTTGTGAGCGAGTTGAGAAATTAAAATTAGGAATGTTATTAGTGAAAGGCAGGCCGGGAAACTCTCTAGCTTGATAAGTAAAATTATTGTTATTATTGTTATTGTTATTGATGTTATTATTGTTGGTTGAAGGTGGATTTTTAGTTCCCTATACCGTTTTCGTTTGATTTAGTTTTTGCAATTTTGTCATAATATGAACAAACATTCGATCTCACATTTGCCCTGTGACCTTTCACTTTGCAATTACTACATACTGGTACAAAGTTGCTCGGTTCCTTACAATCTTTGGTGAAATGATTGCCCGTACAAATAGCACAATGAATTTTTCTATTGCAATAGTTTTTGGTATGATTATAGTCTTGGCATCTTGAGCATTGAATTGGCCCTGGGAGACGTTTTCGCTGTTCGACACGAACAACAGCATGACACAGTCTATTTAATTTAAAAATATCTTGCCACCTATTTTCTTTCACAATTATCACTGAAACGACAGGAATTGGCTGACCTTCTTTGTTATGTAGTCTATTGACTTTCACAACTTGAAAGTTTTTCGATACAAGTTCTGCGAGAATTTGATCTTCAGTAAAGGATTGGTGAACATCTTTTATTACAATAGATAATTTTTTGAAAACGGGTCAGCGTAAGTGTGAAATGATTTGTTATTAGTATTTAGCATGTTCACTAACAGTCTGTAGTCTTCGCTGTTTACCGTTTGAATTTTAACCTTGCCAAATTTTAACTCGGTAGAAAATTCACTTTTTAGGGTGATTTTTAAGAGATCGTGAATTTCTGTGAGGTTATCAATGTTATACACAAACACTGAGGGGATCGGATTGATTTCCTCAGAGTCTTGGAGATTTTGTAAGGCGCTGAAACTATTACTAGTGGGGATTGAATATTCTACACTTTGATCTTGACTGATTTTCTTCGACGGCTCATTTGGGTCACTGTTACTACGCGGTCTCTTGGACGACTGAACTATGGGTGAAAGAACATTCGTGAATGTACTTGCCTGAGCAGTTGATGTACCGTCACTTACAGTTGGATCTGAGGGAAAATTTCCGTTGGAGGACGTTCCACTTTGTAGATAGAATTCTGCACCTGCTGAGACGTGGTGTTGGCCATTTGCATGGGGATCCATGTTTTGTGACTCCATGTTTTGCTGATATATTTGCTGATGACCAAGTGATGATTGCAGAAGGTTGGTCGACATCAACTCATTTTGTGAATCAGAATTCAATATGTTGAGAGATTCCGATATGCACCGGCCTACGCCAGCGCATGAAGTAGAGTCTGTAGTTATTTTAACTTCAATACTTATGACACTTTTCTACACATTGAAACTAGTCACAAGTAAAAAAAAACACAAAATAGTATGAGAATACTAGTTCACACAGTTAACACAATACAGAACAACACTTTGCACATGAAAGACCGGGCCTAGACTGGTTCGGCCTCTCCGGTGCGAACGAAGGCGACTACTGATAACGATGTGCTCGGCTCAGCGGTCGGAACGAGAATGGCCTTTGGGTTAGCACGAACAAGAGATTTCGGAGGCTATGGACCGACTCGACTTCCAACGCCTAGCGCGACCTTGGATCGACCCAGGCCGTCCCCACAGATCTCTCCCGCAGAAGAGTGAAAAGAAGATTTTGGAGTAGTTGCCTAGGCGCTGAATACCAACTCCAACCTAATTTTCATATACAAATTTATACACGTCATTACAATAATATGTCATACATTCGTAATATTCAGAAACTCACCACAGAATCGTAAATGATGAATATTATTATAGTATGTGTTTTTAGTATAAATTTTTAAGATAATTCATAATAGAAATCCCACAGAGTAAAAATTAGAAGCAGTTTTGACTTTAAAAAAATTCGCCTGTTTTGATGGGCGATTTCACTCTTAGTGATTTGGAATCCACACTCATTAATGTCTATTCAAGAGAAATTGTAACCATGATTTTCAGAAATAGGAGCTTACAAAATCTAAGGCAAAGGCACTGTACTCTCCTGACCATGATGTACATGTGACTTGCGACGGTTTTAATCTTCATCTAAAACCGTACTTAGTTACTATAAGCCTGTGGTTAAGTCGGAGGGAGAGGCCGATGTAAAGCAAAAGATAGTTGGTCCGCACCGGAGTTGATGGGGCTTATGAAGCTAAAATCTAATGGCATTGCTTCTTATAGAAAAAAAATGTTCATGTAACCAACGGTGCAAAAACATGCTGCCAGAGGACTACAACGGCTCCTATGCGCGCATGAACGCGACAATGGGCGATCGCTGTGCGCACAAAATTATTCTAGGCACGAATGAGTTAACGTCTTTTTAAAAGAACTTGTAAGCGTAGTTTGCAGAAAAAGCATTTTACAATATTAACAAAGGAATATTGATTAATTTTTCGTGATTTCCGACGCGTTAATCGCTAAGATCATTAGTCCCGTATGTGTTCTTTCCTCAGGATGTGGCGGCAGTTTTCCCCCGCTGAATGACGAGATCCGGGACCCGCCTTTCGTTGGCTAATACGGTTTTCCCTGTCCAGGTATCCCCCTACAGCGGAACCGGGACAAGATCTAAACTCCCGACCAGTTTCCCGGCCAGTTTCCCGGCATGTACGGTAGTGTATGTTAAAGGGGTGAGGACAGGACAAGGACGAGGAAGGAAAGATCGTATACGATCCGTGGCCTGTAGGGTACTCCTCCGGCATTCGGCTGGTGTTGATAGGAGAAACGACAGAAAACTACCGATAAAAGCAGCCAGTCTTTGAATTCTCCTCTAGACAGCGACTGAACTCAACCTAGGTCACAAGCTTGTGTCGAAAATCCTGCCACCGTCGGGACTCAAACCTAGGACCTCCGGGTCAGAGGCAATGCAGTGTCTCGAGAAAGGAGGTCATTGGAATGATCATATGTTTTCAAATAAAATCTAAAAAATACATTATAAATCGTAATTTGAAAGCAAATTATAACATTTCACGATTTCATATTTTCAAATTGTTTCGTAAGAATTCCTTCTACACGGCCGTCCAGTCCGGAAGGTATTTCGAATTGTTTCGAAATGGGTGAAAATGCGAGGAGTGTAAAACTGGCAGTGAAATGCTAAGGATGCTGAAGTGTCACATACCCAAATATGGAGTTCCATCTCGTCCCTCGTAAACTAATCCTTAGCTCACTCGAGCTGTCAGGCGTTGCCCTTTGGCCGCGCCCTTTTGCGCTCTCCTCGTCCTGCCCTCGCGGCCACCGCCTCTGACTGCGCCGCCCAACACCCTCGTTCGTTCACAACTCGCGTCCTAATCGTCAAAAGCAATTAGAATCCTCATCATATGCGTTTTGAATAATGCTCTATCTGCTAGTAAAGTCTCATAAAAATTCCAGTGTCGAATGTGGAGAGTGTGAGAGAGTGTGTGTGTGTGTGTGTGTGTGTGTGTGTGTGTGTGTGTGTGTGTGTGTGTGTGTGTTTGTGTAAGCGGTACTCAGTTTGCCCCTCGCTCGCATCGGTTCCTTTGTGCTGGAGCTGCTCAACCGCCAGCCGCCCTGCGGCCTCACACTCACTTCACTTGCCATCGATCGGCAACTGTTCCGAGCGGCTGCGCGGGGCGGCGCCTCGGCACAAAGACCGCCAGCGGCGCGGCGGAGCGGAGCGACGCGGCGGAGCGCGCAGCGCAAAGCGGGGGACGAGCGGGGCGGAGCGGGGCGGAGCAGGGCGGGGGCACGAGGCGAAGGAAGGGGAGTGCGAAACGAGGAGGGGCGGTGCGAAGAGGGATGGGGTGGTGCGAAGCGGAGAGGGGTGGTGCGAAGCGGAGGGGGAGGTTGCAAAGCGGAGAGGGATGGTGCGATAGGGAGAGAAGCGGTTCGAAGCGGGAAGGCGCGTTGCGAATCGGGTAAGGACAGTGCGAAGCGGCGAGGGGGGATGCGGAGTGGAGAGGGGTGGTAAGAAGCGAGGAGGGGTGGTAAGAAGCGAGGAGGAGTAGTGCGAATCAGAGAGGATCGCTGCGAAGCGGGAACGGGTGCTGCAGATAGGAGAGACATGAGAACAAGCGGGGAGAAGTGGTGGTATGGGACTCCATTTAATGAGGTTTCATACCAGAGGATATAAAGGGTTCTTGAAACAAAAAACAATAATTATAATAAACAATTAAGATTGTACAACGAATATTGCATTTTTGAGCAATTTTAATGTTAATGAGCACATAGTAATTATTTGAGGAAAGAAAAATCCAGTAGGAAATGAAGTTGAGAACAAACTATGATAAGCCAGAAAACCCCACGGGATTTTGTATAGGAGAATTTGTATGACTTGTGCAGTGTCGTGAGATTGTACGCATGCAGAACGTTGAGAATCCCAAAGAATAGACATTGTTAGGGCAACGAATCAATAAATATAAAGATTCCATGCTTAATGTCAGAGCGTCATGCAGTTACGAGTTATCACGGCCCAGTGGTCATTAAGTGCTATAAATTTGAAGGAGGCTTTGGAAGTCGTGGTCGTGCAGTCAGAAATAAGTCTGACGAAAGCGGCCGAGCTGGAAGATCCTAAATAATTGGTATGTTTCAATATTAGTTTTCAGTACAACTTGGGGTTATTGGTCAACAATAGCGAGGAGAATATTTTATTGTTAATTTTTATAGATCGGCATGGTGTAGAGCCAAAGCTTGAAAGTGTTATTAATGTTAAATTGTAATTGTGATTTTTGTTTCTGGTGTTAAAGTAATTTGCTAGATTTAAGTTAGACTTGTATTTTCAGAAGGGTTTGTGTGAGGATAGCTTCGTACAAAAGAAGAAAAATTTAATAAGTTAATTGAAAATAGTTCGTCGCGTATGGAGATTTCACCCAAAGTCATTTCGCGATATAATTGAGAAAATCCATTTAATTGCATAAAGTAGTAGATAGTCAAAGACATTCCGGGAATATTTAGGAATTTGTTCGGGCGACAAGTAAAAACATAATAATAGAGGCACAGAAGACATCGATCACATCGACCGCGCCGGACTTGGAAGCCTAACTGAGAAAGACATCGGACGTAACAGTATGTAAGCTTACGAAGGTTATTTCAAAACCCCGTATGGTACATTCATGTAATTCAGAAAAAAAGGTAATTACTTCATTCACGAGCTCTCGAAAATTGTGCAAAAGTATTAAAATAATGTTAAATTTGATTTTTTAAGAGAAAAGATTGATAATTCATTGTTCAGTAGAAAGTTTTTCATCCACAGAACTTCCAGTAATCGTGATTCTGTGTAGAATTACACGTACACATGTAGCAGGTAAGACGAGTTATGTTTTACGTCGGAACCCATGGTTGAATTTGAAAGTGAGATTAGCGGTTTGATTGTTAATTTTTATAGATCGACATGGTGTAGAGCCAAAGTTCGAAAGTGTTATTAAGGTTAAATTGTAATTGTGATTTTTTCTTGTGTTAAAGTAATTGTTATATTTAAGTTAAACAAATTTTCGTATTTTCCGAAGGGTGTATGTCAGGATAACTTCGAAAATGGGAAGAAAAATCTCCACAAGTTCATTGAAAATAGATAGTCGCATATAGAGGTTTCACCCGAAGCCTAGCGAGAGCCAGTCATGTACGTGGAATAATTTTGAGAAAAATTATTAAGTTACATAAAGCATCAATTAGTCAAGGTCATTACGGGATCATTAGGGAATGTATTCGAACGGTAATCAAAACACAATAATACGGTCCGGAGGACATCACCCGGATATCGCTGCACCTGGAGAACAACTGAGAAGGCATCCGAGAAGCTAGCAGTAAGCTTACGAACACTATTTCAAAAACAACCGTACGATATATTTATGTGTTTCAAACGAAAAGTTCTTCTTCTCCCTCAGGCATTAGACCTGTTGGTCTGTTGCGACTCGTTGATCACTCCATCTTCTTTTGGATCTACCAATGCTGCTTTTCCCTCGAGGTGTGTAGAAAAGTTGCTTAGGTAATCGATTATTTCCCATCCTTAGTACGTGGTCTTTCCATTTCTTTTTATATTCTTCAATTTCGCCGTTTAGACTTTAAATTCCAAGATTCTCCCGTACGGTCTCCCCTTTTAATCGATCTCTTCTTGTCACTCCTATGATCGACCTTAAAAATCTCATTTCAGCAGTCTGTACTTTAGTGTAGGATTTTGAATTTACAACCCAGTTTCCTCTTCCATTTAGGCCACAAGGCACTGCCTTAACTTTGTACAATTTTAGCATTGTGTCTTTTCGTACTTTACCTCTAAGTGTCCTTTTAATGGTGCCACACAAAGTTGAATCTCTCGATCTTTCTTTCAATATCAACTTTTCCGAGGTATGATAATTCACATCCTAGAAATTTAAAAGTATTTACTTGTTCAATTATCCTATCTTCTAAAACGAGCTTACATCTTACGGAATGAAAACCTTGGATAGCCATGGACTTGGTTTTGCTGGAAGACATATGCAAATATAGCTTTGCTATTTTGTACCATTCGTACAGGGCTCTCTGCAGATTGTCTTCATTATCAGCCACTAAAACCTGGTCGTCTACAAACAAAAGGGTTTTAATAAAATGTGTTCCTTTGAAGTTGTCTTCAATATTAAAATGTACAAGCCGTTGCTTCCATTCCTTTCCGTTGCCGAGGTATATATTAAAAAGTATTGGTGAAATGCAACACCCTTGTTTAACCCCTTTGTTAATAGTTTCTTCCAAAAGGTGTCCTGATTTTAGTTTTACGTTGATCCGTTTACCTGCATACATATTACGGATAACTTTAATTAGATGTACTGGTATTCCTCTTTTCTGTAGTAAATTCCACAACTTATTTCTACTAACACTATCAAATGCTTTTCTGTAATCAATAAAAGCAATGTAGGTTTTCAAATTATAAACGAAAAGTTAACAACTTAATTCACGAGCTCAAAATGTAAGTAAAATTGTCATAATAAATGTTAAATTTTATTTTTTAAAAGAGAAAAGGCTTATAATCCATTTTAGTTGCCATCAGTTCAATAGTAAGTTTTTCATCCACAGAACTTCCAGTAATCGTGATTCTGTATAGAATTACACTACATAAGGAGCAGGTAAGATGAGTTATGTTGTATGTAGGTACCAATGATTGAATTTGAAAATGTGATTAGCGGTGTAATAATACAACAACGAGACAATCAACGCAAGACAACAGTAAAAATAATTCTATTGCTAATTTCAGTAGAAAGTAGGAAGTCATAAATAGCCGCCCATCTTAAAGAAAATGAACAAAAGAATTTGTCAAATAATTGAATATAACCGGAAGTAATGAGATTCTTTACAATAACTGCCCAACCTGCGACAGAAAAATATAAATAATTAATGATTGGAATATACAGATTCGTTACAACATAATTTTTATTTCAATAATACAACTAGGGGACAGAATTTAATGACCTATAACACCGTCAAAAATGACCAAGAAAATGCTCTTAAAATTTTTTAAAATTTCCTAAAACCAAATAAAAATGTGAAAAATTTGATTAAAACCACTTGAGAGAACAACTCAAGCAGTTGGGTATGTTACTAGTGAAATCGAGGCTTCTTCCTTTCGTTCAAGTGAGCTTGGTGAGGAAACTTGGTTTGGACTCTTCTTGACCCGACAATGGCGCTGATAGGCGTCACAGGAAACTTAGATTACATACACCGGCTGACATTACAATTTCTGAGCGAAGAAATCGAATAGGCTACTGAGTAATTCTATGGAGAACATTTGTTGCATCTCGTAAATATTATTGTAGCAAGTTACATTAACATTAACATTAACATTAACATTAACATTATCGATGAAATCAACTTTCGATGAAAAATGCTTTAAAAATAACGGAAAAAATGTAAAAAATGACTTATTAGTCGAAATCGATAAAAAATGCAAAACAGCTTTTAAAAATGGGTAATTTGCTTTTGTCGTAACAATAATGTCTATGGTAAAAGGAATTGTCTTACAGTGAAAAAAACTTACTTCATTAAAATTCGTCCCCTACTTATGAGAAACCCTTATTTTCAGTCCTTCAATTTCTTCAATCAAAGATATACAAAAAAATCTTAAAGTGTAGAAGGAAGGAAAGCAGCCCTCAGAAAAAATATTCAAACAGTTTTGTGAAGATTTGAAATGTTTATCTTCAAATAAATCAGTTTCCCTTACCCGAACGCGTGTTAGCAGGGGGACGCTGCATGACAAAAGAGTACATCGTGACCTTCATTCCGTGACCTTGTGTCATATCAAAATTACTCAAAAAATTCTTAAATAACACATGAAAAAATGTATACCATTTAATATATATTTTGACGCTCGTCATGATAGACGAAAAAATATGTACAAGATTCCATTTGAAAAGAAAACGAAAAGAGAATGTCGCAGGTCTCATGTTGGTTAAAAACTGATTTTTTGAAAATTAAAAAATTCAAATTTTTACGGCGTCTTCCTACAACTATAATAATGAAAATTCTTTTTTTTTTCTTAATGAAATGTGTTCATTAAAAACATATCTTCAAATAAGCTCATGTCCCATTTTTCAAAAACATGCATAATTTTTGTGAAATTTTGTGTGAGAAATAGGCAATTTTATTTTCTTTAAATCATTTCTTCTTAAAAATCGCACATTTTTTCAATGAAATTAGGACCTTAGATACCATAAACGACGCTTAAGAGAATGGTGTAAGTCTTATGTTCGTTGAAATGCTTAATTTTGCAAAACTTTTTAAAATTTAAAAAATGTCGGCCTCTTCAAACATCTATAATTGTGAAGATACAATTTTTTTCTTAATGAAATGCGTTCATCAAAACCAGATCTGCAAATAAGGTGATGTTGAATTTTTCGAAAATATAAGTATTTGTGGAGTAATTGGGCGTCAAAATTAGTCACCTGCTCTCAAAACCCTTCCCTTCCTGATCGTAATTTCAGAGGTGTTTTGAATGAGGTGGATGCTACGTATGCTAGAATGTGTATATCATTTCATTGTTTAATTATTTCATTATTTGTTCGTTGATGACGTCGGAGCTTTTCTTATGTTGACATATTGATCTTTTAGAAATTATTTAAAAACTTTTTGAAATAAGTATGAAATAAAGATTGCTGATATTCAGTCACCGGCTCCCAAATTACGCAGTTGGATACTACGTAAGTTAGAATTTGTATATTATTTCTTGATTCGTTTTATTGTTATTATTATTTATTATATTTTTATTATATTTCTGTTATTTCATTTTAAATTGCGTCCTTTAATTGCGTTAAATTTGAAAACGAATAGATGAGCAGTCATTGTCGGTTGTTGTTACCTATTGTCGTAACGCCGCACTGACTGTGTTTTCGCGGTAATATAAACTAATACCATTATATTTGTAGAATATTACAATATCATAGTGTTTCATAATAATTCATAATTGTTACTAATATATATTCGTGAATACAGTTCAAACGGTATACAATGAATTCAATGCCAGAAATACATTTTTACTTTCTGGCGCTTTTTCATTTAAAGGTTTAAATAAAGAATTCTATTGCTTGCAAATATTTAATTTTCGCATCAACTGTTCTACGATTTCAAATGAGTTTCACAAAAAAATATGACTGAGATGTATTAATATGGAGAGAAATTTTATTAATATGAAGATGTATTAATATGGCGGGCGGGCGGGCGGGCGGGCGGGCGAGCAGACGTTCTGCCGTCAATAGACTTTTCAGTATCAAGGTCCCACAAAACATGAATTCTGACTACACTACGCGTTACCGGGGCCCAGTAAACAAGAGTTTTATCTGCCGAAAATTCGCCATTTTTTGGAACAGAATTACGTAACTTTCTCTCCTTAAGAAGTTCCTTCATAAGCATGAGAAATGAATAATAATAATAATAATAATAATAGAGACGCAAAAGGTTCCTTACAACACGTTTTTAATTCTTAACGTTTTGAAAAGCAAGAAAGAGTATATTTTGAATATTCCATGACGGTAACTAGCCAAGGCGGAACACATGCCGATACAAAATCGTGTAGAACTGTAGATATTTCATTATTTATAGAAAGTTCTAATCATGGCATTGGAATTTAAATATGTTGTTTTGTTGATTTCAATACGAGAGAAATTTTAAAACGAAAACTAGGATCGATATAATACAGTACAGACATATGTTTATTTATAATTTTAAATTTATATTTGAAGATACGGGAAATTAAGTATGTAGTTAAATAAATGCCAATGAAGTTACAGTCAATGAAGCAATTAAAATATGTTGAAAAAACTCAACTATCCCAAATTTATGAACTACCTCTTTTCATTAGCATTCTGTTTCCATTCTACCCTCAGAAGCCAATTGTTTTTAAATGACTCCCAGAATCCAGGTTCGCGTGGTCGCTTGGTTCAAGTCGCTCCTTTACGCTTTTGACTCTTGGACACTTTAGTTATTACAATATACTCCAAATTGGTAAATGCCAAAAAGACCATGTTCATGAAAACACAAGAAACCTATGTACCTTGGAAACAATCAACTGTCATTTCAACAACGCTTTGTCCAAATGTGCTTGTATGTCTTTCTTTTTGTTATTTAAGGTCGCATCAATTACTATGTCATTATCGACCACTATTGGATTTAACGTTATGGTATGGGGATGAAACGATATGGCGATGATAGGGGGTGAAAGGACGAACACATATAACTACGGCCGATGCGGGACTCGAACCCGCGTCCCCTCGGCCCGAGATCACTATAGCACTGCTGGTTTAGCGATCTCGGCCACGGGGCCGACTTTTTGTGTCATTGTTCTTCCGCAACGTCAATTTACTCCATCCTTAAGTACCATTACAATGTCATAATCCAGTGTCATGGTCACAAGGGTTTGTATACCATAAAACGTGAGAAATGAATGGAATGAAACTGAATTTAGGACTAACCAGTATAAACAGGTAACAGGTATGCGCTCTCAGGGGCTGCTGGCCGTAAGGGACTGGGCCCATTCAAAGTTTTATATATCGTTGCTGTAATCTATGTGTGATAACTATAGTATTTTATTGGAATTCTTTATTCGTAATGAAGGACAACGGGTTTCCAGAACATATTCCAAAACCTATTCACCGAAAATTAGCGATAATTTTACTGCGATTATAAATTATAATTAATATATTATACTGCGATTTCTCTAACTATGCCCTTTAAGGCCACTCTAGGCCCATATTCAAATTCCATCTTCGCGATGGAATATCACACAGAATTTCGCGTCTTTCTTGGTCTTGCCGGTAGAAGTCGCATGATCGCAAGCACTGCTTGATGCGGTCGCTATCATGCGAAATTTACCGGAACGACTGAGAAAGATGCGAAATACCGTGGCATATTCCATCGCGAAGATGGAATTTGAGTGGCCTTGAGGGGCAAAGTTAGAAAAATCGCGGTAATATTTGTCGCACTCAAACGTAGCGGTAGTAGCTTTCCTAGGTGCCAGATCTATGAGAGTCCCAAAGCGGTAATTGCGTTGTCAAGGTCATCATCCTTCCGTGTTCTCGGGGCGACTACTGCTCGCCATTGAGTAATCTTCTACCATCCATTCAGACCCTAAGCGAAAGGGCAGCCTGAGTGCGCCATTTCCAAAGATCACTTGGAAGTTCACACTGTAAAATGAAAACTGTGGACTTGTCTCAGTTTTCCGTTTTCTGCTCTCAAGCTTGAAGGAAAAATTTATATTCAACAGATAATACATGTTTCGTGTTCCCATTCACAGAAAAACTCTTTTTTTGAAAATGTCGATCCGTCTCTCGGCCGTTTATCATTCGTCAAAAACATTATCGCCTGGGTTTCCTAGCTTTTTTCTAAAAGAAATATACCTCGATCGGTCTTCCCCGTCTCGAAGCCATGCGATTATGAAAATAATTCTTTAAATTCTGAGGGTTCTTTAAATCAAACCTCTAAAATATTTTCAGACTTTTCTAAAAAAATGTTCCAATTTTATTCTAAAAATTACTTGTAAGAATTAAGTGAAACTTATAAAGATGGAATAGATCCGATTTTCATTCTTTACCCACAACTAGCTGAATGTGGCGTCGCCGACGCTGTAAACTATTTGAAAGTATTTTCATGTGTAGAAAATTTCTTTCATACTTCATTTAGTTCACGCTTAACTTTGTTCAAATATGTTCTTACAGTATCTGGCATTGGACTTACTAATGAATCGTAGTAGCTGATAATGTTATACTTCCCTTCAAAAATTTCCAACATCAAATGGCCTTGTATGTTACCTCCATATGGGATATGAACTGGTAATTTTGCAATTTTAAAATTATAATCGTCGTAAGAAATACTTGAAGGTATTAATGATGCGAGTAGTTAAAGTTTAGTCAAGCTACACTTTTTACAATTTTTGCTAATATGCACAATAATGCATAAAGATCACGTGAAAGTTGTTCTTCTAGGCTTTTCTCTAATCCTAATACAAGATTATTCTCAATTAGTTTCGAAAATTCTGCCACAAAATCATCTACAGCTACATTAATGTAGTTATAAATAATCCTTTCCCGAATTTGGTTCACACTTCCGTATTTTTCTCCCATTATTTTTGAAGAGATTAAAGCTCCTCAAACTCAGTCTAATTTGTGTTCACTTCCACTTTTGCGATTGCTCTATTAATCGTTTTGTATGCGAATCTAAATAAACATTAAAAGACAACTGTTTTGTATGTTTATGTTAATAAGGTATTAGTTCAGTTTAATATGAATAAATTTTGGGTCACTGAAACGAATCAAATATCTCTCTATTAACACTTTGTGCTTCTGTCATGGGTTCGAATGTGCAAGGGGCGTAATTCGGCTTACCTCGTCGTTCAACCACAAT
The DNA here is from genome assembly GCA_031308135.1 of Acheta domesticus. Lineage (NCBI taxonomy): Eukaryota > Metazoa > Arthropoda > Insecta > Orthoptera > Gryllidae > Acheta > Acheta domesticus. The sequence continues at coordinate 20,842,152 of JAHLJT010002406.1, read as the reverse complement.
CCCCTGTCGGTTCGCTTCCATACGGAAAGCGACATAACCTGAAAGTTATTTTAATGCCGTGCTAGATTGCACAATAATAATCAATTGTTTTGTACTTTCTTTAGCTCTAGAATAATTTGAATTTATTACAATCAAAGATTTCATTTGAATAGAAACAATACCCTTTAAAAATTATTGACTTTGGTCATGACCATGAAAAATAAAATAATTGTTCGTACGAACATTGATCTGAGCTCTCTTCCCGTTGTATCGTTTGATGCTTCGCTCGGACGCCGCGTATCTCCACACCATCACTTCCGGTCGACCAGTTACCAGTTCTAGTCTTGATGCCTTCTATCTTAAATCTTCCGACACGCCACGAAGTCACTCCATTCACATAAGGCACTAGTCATATGCGTCCATGCAGGTGCCTACCCGCGTATAACTAATTTAATCGGTAATTCATGCGCCCGAAGCTGCTTGCACTAGCCTGCCATATCACCATCAGCACTGGTGAAAATAATCAAACTTCAAATAAACAGTTCTACAGTTATTTACACGTCCCGATCCATTTGTAAAATAATTAAAGTCCTCGCCTTGTTCGGCAAAATATTTACAAGTTCATTAGCCTGGTGCTTCACCATCGTCACTGGTGAAAACTAATTAAAGTTGACAAGTTTCTTACAAGTTCCTCCCTATCGGTATGAAAATAATCCCAAGTCAGTGCACGGTTTCACCAAAATGTTTCTGTGTTCCACTTTCACTCGCTGAAAAAAAGTCCCGAACTGTATCTCCGAAATTTTTACAAGTCTCTACTTTCGATCACAAAAGTATATCAAGTCTAAACTCGAGCACGCACCCCTTAAATTCAGAAATGACCCTCATGCTATGAAATCTGAGCTCCAACTATCTATTTTTTCGTTCTTCAATCCAGGAAAACTCGTATTCATTGTTGTACAAAATTTTGTTTGATATTCCCTATCAACAGATTCTATTATTTATTTACTTTTATAACCAAGGTGCACTCTTGGGCGAAATTTCTACTCTTACACACTCATTTTCGACTGATGCTACACTATAACCACGGGCTCCTGAAATTGTTTATCTTTGTTACTAAGGTGCCCGCTTACCAATATCGTGACATGTCAAAACATTGGTGTTCTCCCTAGCAACGTCCTGGTCATTTATTTACACCTGTTACTAAGGTGCCTAATTCTAATTTAAACTAACATTAAAGCATTAAATTATTTGAAATTGAATGCCCTCCCGCATTTGGTATATCACACTCACATTCATTTGAAAATCGGTATTGTTATTGGTATCGGTATTTGTACACTTAGGAACGTAAAAGTGAGAAGTCGAACGTAACAAAGTTAATTCATTTTCTAAGATAACTCACAGTTTTGTTTTCTTCATAGTCATTTGAAATTCTTCAAATTTAATAAGTTCCAAGGCAATACTGTTCGTAAATTTAGCAAATTTATTTTTTTAAATACGGCATTAGGCCTACAGATAAAATTTCACGTCAATATGTCAACATCAGTGTTGCCAATGTTGTGAAAGAAAATGATGGCGTATTGAGCGAAAAAAAATGCCTGTGGCTACTGGATTTTGATCAACTCCACCTACTTAGATCTATTTAGGTGGCATTGGTTTAATTCTCGGCATACTCACGGATATGGCAGCGCCAAAACACGCAAAGACACGTTTTTGAAAACGTCTTTGAATCTTGTGGCCAGACTAGAAAAGAAATTATTAGTTCTCCACCAGGAGACGCCTCGAATGACACCTTGTATGTCTCGATTGGTGCTCGGGAAGTGGTCTACCCGTGAGAGACGGAATCACATATCCCAACGCTCGCACGCTAGAGGAGTTACTCAAATACTGGGTATATTCGAAAAAAAAGGGTTGAAATTTTTTAGGCATCTTCCTACAACTACAATGTTTAAAATAGACATTTTTCTTCAATATAATTTTTTCTCCACAATTGTTTAATTAAAGTAATGTTCACTTTTTTTAAAGTAGTAGTTTCGCTCAGCTTAGTCTGAAATAGGGGCAATTTAAAAAAATACGATTTTCTCAATAACTTCTCAAAAGTTCTGAAAGCGTAGTGTTAAAAGCACTGTATAAGGAGCGTGGGAGGCGATCGCCGCTCACGGGACCCGAAAACCGCGCGGAAGCGCGTCTCCGGGGCGGGGCCGCCTGGCAATGACGTTTATTCATTTATTTGTCAAAAAACGGTAAAAACTGTATATGACGTGTGGGGAAAGACATTTATCTGCGCACATTTTCTCGAGGGCCAAATTTAAAAAAAAACAAATAAAAAAACGAACGTTGCGGTGCCACGGACGCCTGAGTAAATTCTGCGCCGCTGTGGCGAACAAAGTGACCGTGAATACATAGTGTTTATAGTGAGGTGTGTGACTGAGAGAATGAATGTGTTCGCTAATATAGCTTATGAGAGTGAGTCCATGAATGAAAGAAAATGAAGAAAGAAGAATAATGAACTACAATAAGAACTTCCACAAAAAATCCTTAAAAGAAAGCATAAACTATTAATGCTCAAAGAGGTATTTGTCATTAATTTAGATAGTAGCGTAAACGGTACGGTCATGGGCACCAGTATAGTGATGGGCGCACCAAACTGTAAGGAGGGTAACAATAAAATTTTCAAACAGCGAGAGGCACTCTGCATGTAATCTCCGTGTCGTTTATATCTTTACGTTTGCGACCCCCGAACAAGAATTGAATTTGGCCTCGCAGTGAGCGTAGGTACACTTCAATACTTCGTGGTGTGCACCGCGTGTCGTCTGTACATCAAAACCTGTGGATTCGCTAGCGGAGGTGAGTCCAGTTTTTAAGGATTTAAGTCAATTCGTCTGTTTTTATTTGCAATCCACTCTATGCGTAGTATAGCCAGGTTTATAATCCACGTTTCATATGTATTTTCACCTTCTCAGAGCAGATCATAATCAAGAAAACTATAACTGTAAATATTTCTGATGTCCAGGACAATGTTGGTCATGCAGTGCCCATCACTGTAATTTGATGAACTTATTTTTATGCATTGCTGTAACGTTAATATTGAATTTTGGGACCTTGTTTGCTTTGTTAAGCAAAAATATACATTTAGAACGATTTGGACATGATTTGGAAGTGATGGGGACAGTTCCCGCCATTGAAATTTGAAGATGCCCATTATTGTCTCAATAAACGTTCTGGGGTTAAATGTTATCACTAAGGGACGATTTTGATGACCTAAAACATCGCCAAAAGAGATCAATAAAATGATTTTAAAAGGTTTTAATACGCTCTAAAAGCAAAGAAAAACGACAGGAAAATTGATTAAAGCCATTTACAAATTATTAACTTACACCGATTTGGAGGTATGAAGACGCTCTGAAGACAAAGAAATTCTCACAGTGAACAATTAAAACTGTTAACAATAACAATATATTACTGGTGTAATTGAGGCTTCTTCCCTTCGTTCAAGTGAACTCGGTTTGCAAACTTTTGGTTTGGACTGTTCTTTACTAGGAAACTCTCTCTTCTTTTTGTAAATGATAACAAAAGTCACTTTACTTTTCAGTCGAGTGAGCTCAAATGATTTTAATAGCACTGTATTCGAACATTACAAGAATCTCCAACCAGCAGATGTCGCTGAATTTCAACCACTCAACAGTGCGTGGAAGAAAAGAGTGCTATCATGATGTCGAGAACATCCTTCTAAGGCTCTCACTAGAAAAGACTTCGCTCCGGTGTTGGAGGAGGCAGGGTGCACAATAACGCCAGAAACTTTGAAAAATGATATTAGAGCTTCTGGCCTTGTTCTCTAGAGGTTTAAAAGTATAGTTTTCACTAAATTTCTAGGTCGAATGTACAATGGATAACGAAAACATTATAACCACAACACACAGAACAAATTATACACGTTTGAAACATTCTGCGATATTGTTGGAGAAGATAGAGTATCAATGTTCTATACCATTAAATAATTACTGGAAGAAGAAAACCGCGAGGAATTCTTCGTTTTGTACAAGTTGTATGAAGACCTTTCACAGACATAAGAAATGGATTCAGAGGTAGGTGGTTGGGACGTGCATACTAATTCGGAAACACACTCTCAACAACTGATTAAGTGTCAGGAGATGTGAAATAGTCATCGACAGCTCTTAATACAGCGCCAAACTGTGAACCGCTACAGCCGAGAACACAGTCTCCAAATGACGTTCTCAGAAATTGTGCGAAGAATGAAGCCAGAATCGGAAGCAGTTCTAGTAGCTGCTCAAGATCAGGCGTTGAGAACACGACATTATGATCAAGCGGTTCTCAAAATTTCAAAGATGACAAATGCCGCATTTGCCAGGAGCAAGTAGAAACCATCGATCACACTGTCTCAGCTTGTCCAATCCTAGCAAAGACCGAACACCTGAAAAGACATGACAGGGTGTGTGGCTACCTCTGCTGGCAGATCTGTACCGCCCTCGAAGTTCCAAACACATGCCCCAAGTGGTACGAACACTCACCAAAACCGGTTACGTCTGTTGGATTGTATACGATATTGTACGACCAACAAATTCAAACTGATCTCACGATAGCGGCAAACAAACCGGATATAGTTATCTGGGATTTGGCGAAAAAATCGTGTTTACTTGTCGATCGTGTTAACTTGCGATCAAAACGTCGTTACCAATGAGGCAGAGAAACGTCTTAAATACAAGAGTTTGGAAATCGAGATCAACCGAATGTGGGGCGTAATAAGACAGGTCGTACCGATAGTTTTCGGAGCTTTGGGATTTGTTCCTCAAAATTTGAGTAAGACCTTGTCTAAACTCCCCGGTGATTCAAAAGACTGGGAAGTGCAAGAAATAGCTTTATTTGGAACAGCCCACATTTTGCGCAAAGTATTGTAGAGGTACTGGCAGTCACCGGATCTGCTCCTCAGGTAGCTGGTTGCAACCTGGAGTAGATTTTATATTGAGCCGACTCATAACATCTTTAGTCGTGATGTAGTGGAAAAATAATCATAATAGGAGGAGGAGGTGAAAGAAATAAGACATCTGTCAGCCGAGCACTTCTATAGGTATTTTCAAGATGAAAAAAAAGGAGCAGAAAATTTCGTTCTTCCAGAAAACCACTGATGTATTTTCTTCCGGGCTGCTTGTTTAGTGTGGAAACATTGAATTTTAAGAACTACTGTGTGTTCTGCCAATTGTACCAAAAGATATTTCGCAAATCATGCCTTTCCTCAGAAGATTCTGTAGAGGAAAGTGATTCAGGCGACGAAAATATTTTTTTGTGTAAACTGTTTAGACTTATTAAATGACTGAAGCTTAATAAACCAGCAGTAACAAGCCAAATGCGTTCAACAATGCTGTTTGACTTCGTTGGACTTTTTACAATCCATTTTTCTCAGTGCCCATCACTATATTACAAAGTACCCACGATAGTCTTGAAAGTGTCCATCACTGTATTTTCTGCCTTATTTGGTTTCATATTTTATGAAATGTAAAGCACATGTTCAACTATTTAACTTACTAGCCTGATAAATGTACACCTATGTAGTAATTCATTTGCCAACTATGAATTTTCTATAGTTAAAATAAACAATTATGCATTGAATAAAACATATTGGTTGCCCTTAAAGTGCCCATCACTGTGTGCTCTACCCTATATAAGATAGTTTTAGTTAGTTTATTTAAGTTACACGCCCTTCCATCGCTTCAAAAGCCAAATAGGCTGAAGCAAAAGCTGTAAGCCGCAAGAGATGAATAAACTCCTACCTCTGGAGGACTACTGAAGAGGGAAAAACGAAAAGAAAAGAAAAAGAGCGAGTCAGCAAGACCTGCAGCTTGTGCAACTGTAGCGAATCAGTTTTATGACGTCGCGTCAGCGTATTAGATGAATATTCTGGACTTCGGAATTTTCGTTTGGTGGTCATTTCCTAACGACGACTCAGCATTTCAGCGGCTTGGCAAATTCCTCCGTAGTTTCTTTTTATTGCAACGAGACTCTATAAGTTATAAGTAGATCTGTTGATTTGAAAGACTTGTTCATATTTAACACTCACCTTTGCATTATCCAAAAATATTAACGAAAGGCCTCCTTATTCGATGATTGGAGTTTTATTGCCCGCCGCTAACATGGACCACCTTCATGAATGGAGTTCGCTGTAAACGCAGTCAGATGGTGCTCTTCAGTCAGAAGGGAGTGTTTTACCCTCCTCAAACAGCACTAATTCAGCTTCCAAAGTGCGATAAGTCATTTTAGAGGAACTCTCTTGTTGCCATGCTTCTAATAAAAATCTCTATGTAAATACTGGCCTAGAGACTTACCACCCGAGTCCATTGTAGTGAGTACATCGATGGTCAATACGTTCAAACTTTCTGGGTTCAGCTGTCGTTCGACCGGGAAAAAAATATAAATTTTCTGAAATTGATGAGGACAGAATCAACCTCTCACGACGATATAACCCCACGTAAGGAAATACAAAAAAAAGTCAATACACGGATTGTTTGAGAAACAGCGAGTGAGAAGAAAGAAGGACTTCCTTGTTATGAGAGCCGTTGAGAGCAAAAGTGGTATAAGTGAAATTTTGGAATATTTGAGTTAGATGCACATTGTTTCATCACGGGCTAAAAATGGTGAGAGTTAAACTTCAATATTAATTTATGCAATATTCAATTTCAATATTTATGCAATGCAACAATGCAGAAGTAGCTAACACGTTGCTCGTACCGCTGCTTGCAATTGTGGTGTAAGTCATTGATGGGAAATCAACAGCTTCCAAGGGTTCCCAAAAAATAGGTTCTTATTTATCTGCACCCATCACAGAAGAAGCATCTCTAAAAAAAACATTTAATTCCTTTTAGTGATACGTACACAGGTCAAAATCACAACTTCAAAATTGCTCTCATTTGGTAGAAAATCGAGACCAAACCATATTTTTTTATCACATTACTATCTCAGACGAAAATTGTGCATGCAAATTATTTGAATGTAAGTCAGAGTTTTCAGAAACAGTGTGTGCAAAAGTGGTGAAAGTAAAAAAAACTGTAGTTAATTAATAAGTAATGTTTCAGTAAGTTAAAAAATGTATCCTTAACACACACTTTAGGTCATTTATTCCTAAGCATTATATTTTTACAGCGCTTTTCGTTTACATGACATTTTCCGGAAAGTAGGTATTTTCACTATTGTACACCACTTTTGCTCTCAATGGCTCATAAAAGAGATGACATCAAAGAAAGTAGTAAGCTATGGTCGAATCGTACGAATATATTACGAACTAAACAAATCTCGTGCATCTGCGTTTTGATCCCAAAGTGTGAAGCTCAATACAAAGTAAATAACGGCAAATCGCAGACGTCTCAAAATAAATGTTACAAACCTCTAAGGCGAGTAGAGGGGTCGAAAATAATCACTTTGATGAGACATGAGTTTAATAAACTTCAGAGGCGCATTCTGAGTTGAAGATCTTACACTTAGCTATCTCATCTCGGATATAATTACAGTTGGGGTAAGACTCTCACTTTATATTTATAAAGTGAGAGTCTTACCCCAACTGTTCTATTTCTAGAATATAATGAATAGAATCTAGAATATAATACATAATAGTACATTATGAAACGATGATGTAATGATGGATATTAATACACGAGTGTGAAATTACGATACGAGGGAGGAACGAGCGAGTATCGTCAACTTCACACGAGTGTATTAATAACCATTACATCGAGTTTCATACGGTACTTTTTCCACGACGTCTGGTAACTTTTGTAAGTTAAACTTCTCCACTGAATCGTTTCGTGGCAGTCGACATGCAAGATTCAGCCAAGGCCACCTAGCGGACACCTCACTACCCTACACCCGCAGGTGGCTGTGTTTTACCAGAGCGCCGGCGAGTAACTACAAAAGTTGCGGCAATAATATTCCGACGTCCGTGTTTTCGCATTTTCTCTCATTTCTGGAAACGTCAACACCATAAGAAAGAACCACCATTCACTAAATATTTGAAACTAAAGAATTGGCCGGTTTTTAAGGACAACCAAACAGCAGCAGCAAATAACGCAATATGACTTGCGTTCAGACCTTTTAACCTCACTGAAAGTTCTCTTCAATAACTACCACTGCGCTAGTCAAATAAGATCAAAGTGAAATTACGATCCAATTTATTTTTAACAATATTTCACGTAAACATTTTACTAATAACATAAATTAAGACTGAGAAGCTTAATACAATATCAAATGCAATTTTAATACACACATTCGAACGAAACATTTACTGCAACGATTCTCACTGATTAATGAAGTGACAATACTTGGTTTGCAAGCGTCTCTGTGATTGATCAAGAACCTGTATCATAATGAAAACTGTATCGAAATGACCATCATTATGCAACTGGTTGCAGCCATCCAATGACAGCGTTATACAATGGGAGTGGAAAAAATGTATTATATTCCTTGTTTATAAAAAGTGTGGTTTACTTTTATTTTTTTAAATTCGAACACTTCTAATATTTTAAAATTCGAATCGAGAGTCCCCGATTTGCTTCCCCAATGCGCCTCTCGTGCTATGTTCGGAAAATGCTCTGCAGAAAATGTGGGTATGGTGGGTAGCTACGCCCACACGAAAAATTCCGGGTGGGTAAAATAACCACTTGGAATTCGGGCGAGATTAAATTCCGTAAACGAACGAAGAATTTCAGAAATGAACGAAATTTCTCGGTATTGCATGGACTCAAAACGTCCATGCGATCAACTATGTTCCGAGATTGGCTCAACAGTATTGAGATTTTACATTTTTAAAGCAACAAGACCGGCAAAATTGATTTGCAGAAATTGTTAAATGATTATTAAATTGTTAAATTTACAAAATGCAAAGCAAAATTTACAAAATGCAGTGCTGTTTTTGCTTTGCAAAAATGAAAAGATAAATAAAATAAATAAATGCGATAATAGTTTAATAATGATCATGACAATTTCAAAAAAGTGTTTTTCTACTTCCACTGTATAATGCTGTCATATGACGGCTGCAACCAGTTGCATAATGACAGTAATTTCGATACAGTTTTCATTATGATACAGGTTCTTGACCAATCAGAGAAGTTTATAAAACAAGTATTGACAATTAATAACTGAGAATCGTTTTAGCAAATGCTTCTTTCGATTGTGTACATTAAAATTGTATTTGATATTATATTATGCTCAACAGTTTTAGTTTCTTTTATTAGTAGTATTTTTCATGGTATATTATTAAAATAAAGTGGATCGTAATTTCACTTTGATCCTATTTGACTAGCACAGTACTCCCTAGCAGGCGGACAGATAACCACAGCCACCTGCGGCAGCATGCGAGGGTAGATTTAGGTAGCTGTCTGCTAGGTGGCCTTGGATGAATCAACTACTACGACTATTCATTGTAAAAGTTTAACTTATAAAAAACGTAGAAAAATTACCGTACGAAACTCGATGTAATGGGTATTAATACATTCGTGTGAAGTTTACGATACTCTCTCGTTCCTCGCTCGTATCGTAATATCACACTGGTGTATTAATACCCATCATTACATCATCGTTTCATAATGTACTATTTGTATTTTACTCTTCGTGTACAATTTCGGTGGGAGATTAGGGGGGGAGCACCCGAGTCGACTGTCCACTTGGACTTAACACCAATTGCCGGGCTTGAATGTCATCGAGGTCAAGCTCTAATCTGCCCGGACAAGTGGCGGTGGCAGAAGACGTCGTGGAATGACATAACTGCAGTTCGCGACTGGAAGAGAACTCAGCTTTGTGAACGCCTACGATGCTCTTCCCGCGTCTCAAACAAGAGACTTCCTGCTCCTGCACTAGCCCGGCAACGGACGGGTTGGGTCTGAGATGTAACAAACACTTCAGCCTGTTCGTCTCTTTATCTTTCTTTTATTTTCAAATGAAACTTATTTCGTGCTTGGTTTCTGATCCAACCCATCCGTTCGTGTAACTGTAATCGAGTAAATACGTATTCGTATTTTCAGAATTATTTATTATTGCAATATAGACAATTATGTTATTTCTGGATAATATTACATATAACTGAAATCAAATTGAACTGCAATGTCAGAAATGAGGAAACCTTTTCAGTGGAATGACGAGCATGTTATTAGGGAGGCCTCATTGTTCTCCTTCTTAAATTTACCAATTATTTTTTAATAAGAATAAAAAATGCATAATATATTAACATTTTTTTCTTTTATATCAAACTAAAATAATGATATCCTCTAACAATGATATTAACAAAATATTTGCTACGCAATTCTTGTTTTTTAACCCGGTTCTCTCAGACCAGACCCGTTCGTGTTACTCTTTTTCGCCCATCCGTTGCCGGGCGAGGAGACCCCTCCTCCCATGCGCTTCCCTTTGCATTCTCGTTAATTCTGTAACAGAGTTATCAACGATTCAAACTACTGAGGCTTCGGGCAAAGATTGGGTTGACTGATTAATGTTTCCGGGTACGTCGGTTGCTACGATCATCAGTCCCGTTAGTGTAGTGAATGTTTATGAGATGTGGTAGTGTTCTTCCCCTACTGAATAGTGACCTACAAGTGGGCTTGCGGGGGATTTCTCTCGCCTGGTATCTCCCCCGGCGAGGCACCGCCCGAGCTGGGACAAGCTGTATGCTTCCGACTAGTCTTCGGCATGTGTGGTAGTGTAACGCATGTACGTATTGGTGTGTGTAAGTAAGGGGTAAGGATAAAGGAAGGAAAGATCGCGCGTGGCCTGTGGCCCGTTTGTTAGGGTACTACTCCGGCATTCTCTTGGTGTTGATCGAAGAAACCAAGTAAAACGACCGATCAGAGCAGACGGCCACTACACTTCTCCAGACAGCGGCTGAATTCGACTGCTGTTAAAGTTTTTCTTAGCAATAACAAAAACCTACTGTAAAATATAATATTGCAGTATAAATACTTTTTTAAAATGTAAGTAGTCGTAGAGAAATCATGAGGTTGTATAAAACCTACACAGAAGTTTGGAAGAACGAAAATCAAAGGTAAATTTGTATATAAAACAATGTTGATACAAATTAGTCACATAAAAATAAGATTTTGTCAGTAGGCTTCGTTAACGGAATAAAGAAAAATAACAAAAAGATCATAAAAATATTAAACTCATTAATCCCTTTAAAGAACAGGCAAATTTTGGCATTTTAAAAATAATTAACTTTCTATTTACAGGGTCGTTCGATTTTTCCCATTCCTTCTTCGAATTTCCTTCCATTGTAAAATACAAAAAAAAGTGTGAGAAACTCCAGCAATTCAAGGGCTCTGCATTCATTTCCCGGCGAACCGGAAGTGTCACGGCATGATCAATACTACACAAAATACTCCGCCAAGGCCATCTAAATGCGTTGGGGCTGTGCGTGCACTCACCGTGCATCGTGACCTCCTTCGCAGGGTCCCTGGACGGCGAGAGACGGGGCGGGCGGCAGCCGGGGGCGGAGCGGAGCGCTGGCTTGCAATTCCTCGGAGCACTAAAACGGAGCGATGGATGCGAGACGCACACGCCGCACTATTGTACAACCACTTGCTATTGCTAAAGAAATACTTATAAATAACGTGGGCAACAATGGTCCCATGTAACAATATAATATACTCTACGATACACGAGCAGACGCATGTTAAAAACGTTTCAACATTCAACGTTCGTCAAACGGACATTCAACTATCAAAACAAACGGAATTGTCAGAAAGCAAAAAGTTCCTGAAGAAGCACAACCACGTAGGAACGCATAGGTGGCGAGAGGTCGGCGTCGGGCGTCGAGCTCCCGTGGGAGGAGGTCACCGCGGCGACGCTCTTTGTTTGGGTCAGTGGGTCGTCCCGCCAGGGGAGCGCAGCGCCGCTCGATACGCAACCGGCGCCGCTGAATGGAGCCGGCGCCCAGCGCCCCGACGCTCGCCTCTTGTCTTCTCGGCTCCGCACCGCTCCGCACCGCTCCGCTCCGCTGCACTGGCGGCAGGCGCGGTGCCCGGCGCGGCGGCGATCAACAAAACCCGCGATCCGCGTCGCCTCCGAGTCACTCTTCCATGTCAAGAAGACGAGTTGCCGGGAAACATATTTCTACCGCTTCCCAATAGTACGGGCATGAATTCCAAGAACTTCACGTGAACTCTGAAGCTCAACTCCACCTCATAACATTTTCATAACATCACACGCGGCAGCCGGCACGGAATCTCACGGTGCGACCTCTCGCCAGGAACGTCACGAGCACGAAACATGATTCTCGGTCTCGCTTCACGTGATGCTAGTAGTAGTAGTAGTGAGAAATGCCGAGGAGTGCGGCGAGCGTCCGGTGCCGAAGGGCGGTCGGGCCGCGCGGGAGGGCGCTGAGACCACTGCGGCCCCACGTCAGGCTGCGCCACCGGCGCGCGATCAATAGCTGCACTGCGCAGGCGCGCCCCGCCCGCCGCGCAGCACCCGGACACGCAGAGGCGCAGCCTCCGCCGCCCGCCCGCCCCGCACCCATTCACCGGCGTCACCCGTCACCATTCACGCAACTCTGGCATCATACGTCATCACTCGCGCAACTCTAGCAGCACACGTCACCATTCACTGCCATCACCAATTCAACCATTCACTGGCATCACCCGTCACCATTCACACATTCACTAGCATCACCCGTCGCTATTCACACATTCATTAGCATCACCCGTCACTATTCACACATTCACTAGCATCATCCATAGCCATTAATACATACACTAGCATCCCTTATCACCCGTAACACATCCACTAGCATCAATCATCACCTTTCACCCATTCACTAGCATCATTCCTCACCATTAACACATTTACTATCATCACTATAATAATACTAATTCCAAAAGTGACAAATGCAAAGTGAGCAGCTTTTAGGCCAATAAATAAGCTACCCATGAATGAAATTAGTGGTGCTACAAAATGGCATAGACTTTCCCGTATTAGTTTTCTATTTCCTTGGATCTCGGCTAGCTATTCATACTTGCCACATACTCTTGACTGCTTCCATCTATTGCCGCCCACACTACACTTTCTGACATATTCTTCATTTTTTGCTTTCCTAATGGTAGAACGAAGTATTAATTTTAGAATATTAAAGAACACTAAAATATAGACCTAAATAGCAATTTTCTTTGAAAAATTTGGAGCTGTTTTTAATAAAATGGCGTTTAAGCACTACTAAAAATGCGAAATTTGAAGCTCGTTTTCACAGAATTAGTTTTCGAAAAACTTCATTTGAAGTAATTTGAAGCACTTTAACTTACAAATACAATAGTGTTTAAAAATTGCTGGAAATATGCATATTAACGATGTTTCAAACATTCGATATAACGATCTTTCAAAAATGTACATTTGTGTAATTTTTGAAAAAAACAAAAAAAGAAATCAGATCTCATCTCCGGTATCTCTACGATCAGATCTCATCTCCGTTAATACATTCATTGCAATCGCCAACCACCACGCTCTCCTCTCAAAGCCATTAACACTCTGATCGCTCGCCTCCACGTTCACCTCTTGTAATTTTTATCACCATGAACCCACTCATCACCACCATGGCACCACCAACCAGAATAGTAATGAGTGAATGCTTACTTGTCAAATACATTAAAACATACATTAATACATTAATTGCATTTGTAACAATGCATTCATACATTAATACACTGTATTAATTTACATTAATTACATTACATTTTGTATTTTATTGTATTTGTACATTTTGTATTTTAATTACATTATGTATTTTAATTACATTATGTAATTACATTAATTACATTAAAATACATTAATTACATAAAAATACATTAATTTCTTTTGTAACAATTTACATGTTTTTGGAGGTGTTTACATGTATATGAAATGCAATATTTGCAAAGAAAGTATTTTTTCAAACCAACTTTTGAGTGCTTATTCTGGTTCAGCCATTCGAAATCTGAAAGAAGTTTTTTTAGACAAAATACACTTAAAATTTACTTGAGAGCTTGTTTTCGAAGTTTCGTTGTTTCCTCCCTGTACACTCTATATTTATCTGAATTTCATTTCCAATTTTTCTCGCTAGTTTCGGCACAGAATAGCTACTACACAGAAAGGAAAGCTACCCACAATCCATGCGCCAATATGATGCGCATGATCGCCATGTTGAAAGTGTGTAAACTGTTGTACGACCCGGCATTTGTTGTGTGGTGAACGGAGATGAAGGTGTCTTTTATTTACATTTCACTCGTATGTTTGGTGTGTGTATAACCAGCAAAAACATACGTAACCCGAGGGGACATTTGCAAATATTAATATCGCATACTAGAAAATATTAATAACAAATAGAGGTAAAAAGATAATGAATTATAAATACATAAGTAGTAGTGCTACAGAATGGCACAGACGTTTTCTTACTAGTTTTCTATTTTCTTTGGCCTGTGCTAGTTTATCGGACTTGTCACATACTCTAGCCAATTTCCATCTATTTCCGCCCGAAGTACATTTTTTTAAAATTTTCTCAATTCTTCGGTTTCCAAACAGTAGACCCGAAATATTTCTTTAAAAATATTAAAGAAGAGTAAAACCTCGTCCTAAATGACAATTTTCATTAAAAGAATTGGAGCCTTTTTTAAAAAAAGCATCGTTTAAGTTCAAAATGCGAAATTGAAGCTTTTTTTTACAGAAAATTTTTGACTTTTCTGAAACTTTGCATTAAGAGCACTTTAACTTACAAATGTAACAATGTTTACAAATTGCTAAAAATGTGCGTATTAACGGTGTGAGAGATATTTCAAAAAAATATGTGAAATTTTTGAAAAAGCAAAATAATACACTAAAATGAATTTTATGTCATAATAAACAGTGCAATTAGTACTACCCGTTGGAATAGTTAGGAGAAAAAAATTGGAGGCATGTTTGAGAAAATAGCATTTGAGCTCACGCTTAGGGTTCCTTTGCACAGTTTGAAGATGGCGGTCCGCTCTGCGGGAAAATCAAATGAAAATGAAAATCAATGGAGCAGCCCTCTACTTTCCTTTCTGTGTAGTACCTATTCTGTGCTTTCGGTGCGCTAACGGTGAGTGCCCCGCGCGCGCTCGCAGCGGTCGCCGCCTGTTTGTTCTCGCTTAACAGTCGATGGCGACCGCACAAAACTTAAGTCGAGTATAGTGAACTTCTGTGGACTAACATTTTTGGTTCACTATAGCAGAGGTTCACTTTTATTGATGTCAAAATTAAATAGAATTTCTCCTCAATGATTTGAGGCATCCAGGGAGAGAGGGAGCTAACCCACAAAATTCAGAACATCGATTTATTGACATATTTAATATGTTTGTAATTGAATACTCTCAGAAATCGATATTTTGACTTTTGTGGGTTCTCTCTCTCTCTCTCTCTCTCTCTCACTGGACGCCTCATTTATTTTATTAATACAGAGATATGACAGAAAACATTAACAACACGAACTTAAAATTTCAATGTATTTTTTTGTTGTTGAACGCATCAACATCTAGGTCAATAGCAACCACTATTGGGTTTAATGTTATTGTAACTGCGAAGATGGCATGATATGGTGATGATAGGGGGTGAAAGGACGAACACAAATACAACCATGCCCGAGGCGGGACTCGAACACGCAATCCTTCAGTCTGAGCTCGCTACGACACTACTGTTTTTGCGGGGATCGGCTTCAGTTTATTTTTTTGACCGTTAAAAATTCAATTACTTTCAATTGTTTACTTCCTGCATTTCTCATTAATAATTTCTTTAGATCCTTCTTCATAGTTCATGCTCTCTCCATACTTGATTCTGCCTTGCCCAGTGTCTCTAATCGCACATAGTCTTGACACCCTTTTGGTGCCTCTTGCGCTGTTGAAACACCGTCCCACTCTCCGAAGACTCATTTACTCGCCTCATAACACACGAGATCCTATCGGTAGCGGCATGGCGCAAGCGGCTAATGAAACTGATCTTTTTTCCGCGCGGCACGGCAGGTGTCGCGAGGCTTTGAGGTGTGGCAGACGCGTGCCTCCTGTCGCCTATGTAGAACACCACGCGCTTCGCTCCGCGGAATCTCGAGTAACATCAAGTTTAAAACTGAATCAAGTAATCACGCGTCACCGCCACCAGTTGTAGCCCACGCAGGACACATCCTTTGCTTCCGCAGCGAAACAGAATGGCACAAGGGCATCCGTAAATTCCCCATTCCTGGCCCACTACCTCTACCTCAGGTTACTGCTTCCACCTCAGACTTTATCGATTACTACCTTTGGCTGACGATATTTTCTCCAAGCTGTCCAATGTTGGAATTTGTGGCCTTGAGGTGATATATTTATTACCGGGAGGGAATTAATGTCCAGAACGTTGTATTTCCTACGTTCACTGCAACCCGAGGTTCAGAGTTCACTATAACCAAATCTTCTTGTGCTTGCTTGTAGTGGAAGTGAAACGGAACCAGTGACTTAAGTTCACAATAACCGATTGTTCATTGTATCCGAGTTCACTGTAACTGTATTTTGTTCATAATTCCAGTTCTAATTGTCAAAAGCACTTTGACGCAAATTTGACTATGCGTTTTCCATTATGCTTTATCTGCTGGTAAAGTCTTATAAAAATCTGAGTGTCCGACATCGTAAGTGTTACGTGAAAGCCACTTTAGACATTTAATTCTTCCCATCTATTCAGCGTTTTCATTTCACTAAATATATAAATGACTCCTAGGCAGGTATTCCTAGGTCTGTTCAATATTTCAGAAAGTTCCTTTCACGATTTGCTTTGATAATGCAGCATTATTATGATTTGTCTTGAAAATTTGTTTCTGTTCCTTTACAACCCATTTCTTCATAATACAACATATACGGATTGCATTTCAAGTACCTACAAATCACTACGCAAGGCTACTAGAGACTAGCCCTCCTAGCGATACAAACTTCTCACGTGTTAGGCGCGTGGAAATCAAAATAATTACTGTCAACGATGGGGTTTCACATACCATTACATTTCAACTATTCTATCAGTTATCGTCTGAGATAAGGCATAATATTTTGGGGATGATATCCTAGAATCTAGTATCCAGATTTTAGATTGCAGAAAAATCTAATAATAAGCAATTCCCAACCATGTGAATTCCGGGAATTCCCGGAAGCCTGTCTTCATTAAGCTCGAAAACTTACCATTAACTTTCATATACAATTACGAATTTTATCAAAACTGATTTAAGGTTGGGAATATATTTTCAGGCAAACGTATTATAATTTTAAAACACGTCGTAGGAATCATTTTCATCATTCGTCAATACATTTGTCCTCTTACATTACAGTCTCAACTTATAAACTCTTAATTCCTTACCTGAAGTGATGTCCGGATATTTATCATAGGTAATACCACGAGTGCTTAAAAATTGTCGATAAATTCCCGACAAGCGAAGCGGGGAGGGGATTTATCTTAAAATTTTTGGTATTTAATAGGACTATTCCAGGAATGAAATTATGTCCAACAGAGTTCCTAAATGCGCTAAATATTGAAAGTAACTGAAATCTAGGTTAAAATCAGAGATTATGTTATAGTACATGGGCGGTTTATTGGCATCGACGTAGCGATCGACGTATACCGTCATCATGAGTCACAGTTTATGATTAGCCAGTAGGGAGAAGCAGTAAGAAAAATTGCATATAAAAATCGATAAACGTTTTGAGATACACCGTCCTGATTGGGGCATTTTGAATGTATAGTTAAACACTATTGGTTTTAATTTCACGAGTGGAATCGTCACAATAATTTATTAGGTCGAAAGAGGAATTCCATCTATTTCCGCCTTGTGAGGGGGCCTACTTCTGTCTATTCTATTTCATCCCTGCCCTACACAGTCCCTTCCTGCCCCACCCCGCCCCCTCCGGTCCATCCTACCCCCACTCCGGCAATGAGCGTGTTTCTTCCAAAAATTCACCTTCTTCCGGCGCACGATTACATAACTTTTTCTTCTTACGAAGTACCTTCCTAAGGGCGAGAAAGTAAAAATTCAAGCATTTTTTTTATAAATTGCATTACTTTCAAGCAGAAATTACGCGAAAACTACTTTTTTCTTCAAAATAGGCATGTCCCTTTTTACAGATTTTGTTTCAGGCGAAAAACTATATATTGACTTCTGTAGTTTTGAAATATTCACTTTTGCAATTTTCGAAATAAATAATTCGCCGGAAATGAGACGAGAGCTAATTTTTTTTACCGTTCTTTGATACGATCGAAGAGAAATTTTAAAGAAAAAATTGGAGCCGTTTTGGAGAAAATAATTCTTTAAAGTTTTTAAAAATTCCCTATAGTGGTGCAAAATTCCACGAAAACTACTCATATTTTGAAAAAATGTTTAAAAAATTCTGTCTTTATAAAACATATTTCATTCAGGAAAAAATGTTTATCTTGAATATTGTAGTTATAAGAAGTTACCTAAAACATTTTAACTTTTGCAATTTTCGAAAATCAGAGATTTCAAAGAAAAATAAACCTGCCCTGTTCTCTTAAAGATCCATTTAGTTATCCGAGGACAAACTTTAATCCAAAAATTTAATCAAAATATTTGGTTGAAACTCCCAAAGCCTCGAGTTCGATCAGATCGATCGGGGAATATCAGTTTTGGAGAAATTGTTTAAGGGGCCAGCTGTGACAATAGATTGACGTACAATTTGGTGCCATTTTTCGGTTTTAAGGACCCACAAAACATAGATTCTATCTGACTACACAACATGTTAGAGAAAGTAATAGAATCTATATAACAGGAACAAGATTTATCGACTTTTCTGTTACCAGGGTCCGGCAATAAGAGATTTTCTGCCGTAAGTTCACTGTTTCCCGGCGCACGATTGCAATACTTTCTCTTCTTACGAAGTAGGGCGAGAAAGTGAAAATTTGCAATTGTCGTACACAATTGTATACCGATGTTCTACCAACTGTGGTCAGTAATGCACCATTCCGTGCAGGGCGTTTTGGCGCGGGCTCCGGCCTGCGTCGGTGCGTTTGTGGGTCGGAGGACTTCTCCCCTCCCCCCGCCACAATAGGGTGAATGTTATGCTAGTCCCATTTTCGGCAAACTCACTGCAATAAGGTAACATAAGCAAAATTGCAATAAGGTAACATTTCAAAATTTAAAAAATTGGAGATATGGGTAAGGAGACAGGATTAAGTAAAATTGGGAATTTACTTTAAACAAAGTATGTGATAAAAAAAGTCAGCTCCTTAAAAAGGTTATATACAAATGAATTGGTCTTTGCTAAAAGGCCCCTAGTTCACTTTTGGGCGACAATGAGGTAACAAGCGATTCAACATCCTAGCATATATTGTGTCGTCATGGGTACTCACAGCGAACATAGACACGAGCTTCCATATATACAGTTATATTTATAAAACAAATATGTACATTTAAATAGTTACACTTTATACAATAGCTCTGATAAACCTACTATCCCCTGATCATGGGAGTGATCCAAATCCGATTGAGAATCGGTTCAATTAATGGCACTCGCCACTCCTAAATTCAAAGCGCGCACAAAGCCAAGCTTCCGTGACCGAATGTCACACTCGGACACAAAGTCCTTTCAGTGATGTGCCTTGATCGCAGGAGCGATCTTAACCTCTTGATGATCCGTGTGAGTCGTGGAACTCAACCACACCTCACTCGGAGCTCGCAGAACAGCATCACTCCCGCGTGACCGCAGTCACACTTGGGACACAAAGTCCCCGCAGACGCGTCAACAGGTGACTTGCGTCGCGAGCCCTGCGCAAGTGTCTGTGCATCAGCACCAGGTTCTCACACTTTCTCCAGAACCCGCTCACTGGCTTTGTACACTCCCTTATATACCTGTGGCCCACGTGACATCCTACGACACACCGCCTCCCGCGCTTACTTCTGCCTCTGCACACGGCCCGCTGTCTTTGTTCCCCCTTTGCGACGTGCATGCTCTAGGGGAAGCCTTTCTCTCCCTCCTATGGCGAGGCGATTTCCTGTTGCTAATCCCTTTCCGCCCGTTCCCAAATAGCTACCACGGGGTTCGCTCGCTAATACGTTACAATAGATACACATTCTGTGCCAAACGGGCGTCGTTCTGCCTTCAGACTGAGCGACAATCGAGCAATGCATTTCGGGTGGCATGTTACAGTGTCCCAACTCCAGGATAGAGGGCCTTCTAGCAATGAAGCTTCTAGCTTCTTGCAGGGATTTCGGTGTGATAAAAAGGACAATAGATAAAATCGCCAGAAACTATACACCGTTGGTATATGTGTATTGTCAAAAGCTCGCAGCACGGCAAATTTGTAGTACACATGGTAGATACTAACAAAGTGCTTGAGTTCAGTAAGTGGTGGCCACAGCTGTACAAAAGAGGTCTTTTCTCCAGAGATTCCAATCTTGTGGTCGAAATATACCCCGATGCTTCAAGGTTGCATTCGCTATTGTTATTCTGAACTTGTAGTGACACTCGCCCACAAATTGTTGTAACATCCGTGTACAATAATGATGTAGTTAGGCATACGTTTGATCTGCAGCTACCTGGCATTGATAACATCGCCCTCCCCTATTGCCGAACCTATAATGCATTGATTGCACTCAAGCAAGAAAAAGTGCTACGTTCCCCATGAAAAGTTACCTTATTATGAGAACATTTTATGAGTAATGAACAATGCAGAGTTATAAACACCTGGCTTTGTGTTGATAAACCTAAAACTGTAACCTGTATACAATAAAATATGTGTACGTGTAGAATAGAATAATTAGCATTACATTTATTGATAGTATAAGTCCCCATAAATTCTGTGATGCATTTAAACATGCATTGTCTCCTTGCATGAACTAGTATTTTCCGTTCACTGATAAACGGGCCTTATGAAAAACGATTGTTGCACTTTCATTTGTTCCTATAACCCCAATTAAGCCTACTACAACGCTGGAAATCACGCTTTCCGAAAGCACTAATGTTTCTATTGAATCAGGCACCACTACATTGTTCTAAGCCGATTAGCGTGCCCTAGAAACAGTTTTTTGTCATTTTGTCAAACTACCTTTTGTGGATTGTCCTTTTTTCTGAAATTTATGCAAATTCTAAAAAATATTATAGTTTACCCTCCCAATTCATATACATATATATTTATAGGAAAGACAATTAAACACAATAAATACTAT
The DNA here is from genome assembly GCA_031308135.1 of Acheta domesticus. Classification (NCBI taxonomy): domain Eukaryota; kingdom Metazoa; phylum Arthropoda; class Insecta; order Orthoptera; family Gryllidae; genus Acheta; species Acheta domesticus. The sequence goes on along the minus strand of JAHLJT010002406.1, from coordinate 20,821,013 downwards.
ATAAGAAACTAGCTGGTACCGGCGCGTTGCTGCCGAAGAAAAAAAAATAATGAGGAAATATTCCTCTCCCCCTCTCTCTCTCCCCACTCTCTTTTTCCCCTCTCTCTTTTTTCTCCTGTCGCTCTCCCCCTCTGTCTTCCCCCCTCTCATTTTTTCCACTTTCTCTCTTTTTCCATCGGTCTCTCTTTCCCCCTCTGGGTCTTTTTCCCCTCTGTGTCTCTTTTTCTTCCTGTTTTCTCTTTCCCCTCTCTGTGTCTCTTTTCCCTTCCATGTCTCTTTTCCCCCTCTGTGTCTCTTTTCCCTTCCGGGTCTCTTTTCCCTTCCATGTCTCTTTTTCTCTCCAATGTCTCTTTTCCCCCTCTGGGTCTCTTTTCCCGTCCGTGTCTCTTTTTCCTTTCAATGTCTATTTTTCCTGTCTGTGTCTCTTTTCCCCTCTGGGTCTCTTTTCCCTTCTGTGTCTCTTTCCCCCCTCTGTATCTCATTTCCCCCTCGATGTCTCTTTCCCCCCTCTGTGTGCCTTTTACCGTTCTGTTTCTCTTTTTCCACTCTGTGTCTTTTCCCCTCTATGTCTCTTCTTCCCTTCTGTGTCTTCTTTCCCTCTGTGTCTCTTCTTCCCTTTGTGTCTCTTTCCTCCCACTCCCTGAATCTTTTTTACCTCTCTCTTTCTATTCCCGCCCTCTGTTTTTCTCTCTTTCACTATTCCCCCTCTCTCTTTTCCCTCTCGCTCTATTTATCCCTCTCTCTATTTTTCCCATTCTCTCCATTTTCCCGCTATTTTCCTCCCTCTTTCTATTTTCCCTCTCATTATGTCCCTCTCCCTTTTCCATCTCTCTTTGTCTTTTCCTTTTCCTTTCATCAACTTGCGCTGCTTGTTCCTCGTGTTCTCCTCGACCTCGCCCCATGGCACACGGCAACGCTCAACAACAATTAAGTTCACGTGAATTGGGAATTGCATTTAACTGGAGCGCCATCTTGTGCTGTGGTGCCATCTAGTGGAGATACAATAATTGTACTATGCCTATGTTCTTCCCGCAAGTGCTAGCAATATATTGACAAAGTTTTATCGCAATTAGATACCTGGTTAGGCAGCGAATTAAGTATGAACCGACTAACATTTGATTTTTATATATTAGATTAATTTTCTGTATAATTATTTTTCGTGAAATTTTCCTGTATTTTAATAGTTTTTCTGCTATTCGGGACGGAGATGAATCCAAAAAATTGGAGATAATTAAAATTGGTCATGTCGTTCTTGAGTTTAAAAATGGTTTAATTAACCCGACTTTGTTTTAGTTACTTAGATTCTGCACGTCTTTGAGCAGATGGGGTAATATTGAGCCGGACCAGCAAACATGTAATAAATGTTCTGAGAGCTCATTCTGTAGAATACTGTGTGAGAAATGTTTCTTTGAGGCCTTTGGCCTCAAAGCGGGCTGCGTTTGCATGAATATCTAGTTTTTTATTCTTCAGCGCCATGTAATGCCATTTTTTCGATATTTCATTAGTTATTCTGTTAATCGGGGCGGAGATGAATCCAACAAAACAGAGATAATTAAAATTGGTTTTAGTCGTTCTTGAGTTATAAGTGGTGTAACTAACATAACTTTGTTTATATATATATATATATATATATATATATATATATATATATATATATTAGATAATTGTTAGCAACCAGTCACAAGATGACAATTATCTTCTCGCCAAACACAAATGTTTGTACACGGGTTTTATTCACTTTTCACGTCGAAAATAACTGAATGTTCAATCCAAAATATACTTAACACTTTTAGGGCGGATTTTATCCCAACAAGTTGCCACCAAATTGACGGTATCTTTATCTTTATTCCATAATATAGGATCAATAAACCATCCATCATAGTTAAACACAAAGAAGTTAAATTATTCTCTTGTCACCCGCCACTTGACCACTGTTACGTATCTAGTGACTTATGTCCCGCAACAGTTAATGCTCCCGTAGGCGCCGCGATCGGGTGTATTTTCCATATAATTTTAGCTGCCGTTGATTTGCACTTGTCCAACTTCACTGCCCGTTCTCCTCAAGATTGTCAAATAAAACACTTAAAGTTCCAACAAAAAGAAAATATATTCCACGTAAGTTCTAATCAAACGGCAAACTTACCTGCTCCGCGTTCGCGAGTATCGTTTTCTGTATTCTTGAACCACCGAATCCACAAGGTTTTGCCAATCTTCTAATCATTTGAAGCAGTAGTGTAACGAAATGAGAGCGGACCCGCCCGCAAAATTTTCATTTGGGTCATCTTTATAAACGTGTATAGCAAACACAATTAGTGTTAATGCCTTAAATAATAAAAGTATATCCTAAAAATAGGCACTCATTTACCTGGGCCCGTTCGCATTGCGGGCCCGAACGTTAGGCTACGAACTTGAAGACACTACTAATTGGGTATTTAAACAAGTATTGCACTCTAAACATTACGATTTAATTGTCATGCGTCTATCTCTTTCGAATTCTTGCCAGACCCCCCCCCCCCCCAAAAAAAAAAAACTCGCCACCATAGCAAACCATTACATTACTCATTTGTTCGCTCTTTGACGAGTTGTTACACTCGTACCAAGTTCGTAAATATTAAGGAAAAAGTGCATTACTGTATTTTGTATCTTCGCGCTCTTACGAAATGGCAAATTAGGGGGCCAGAAATCAGCTACAATTGCGAGGTGTAATAAACACTGTGTCCATTTTGTCAAAATCAAATGAATTAGAGATTCAATAAACTGAATGTAGTGGTTCGTTGACGGAATTTTGGAAGAATAATGTCGTTTTGCTATTTGTATCCTCGTAGTTTACACCTTACGTAGTGACTATTTCAAATGCATTCTTTCGAATCGTTTTATTAGTGTAAAATGGGTTCGTGTTGTGATAAGGTATTGACTGCAGTTACATTAATATACAATCATTTTAAAATTAACATAAAGATAAACTTGTCTTTATACTTTCCCGTATACGTACATATATACGTAGTATAGGGCAAGTTATGTAATGCTGAGGAAAATCGGTTTCAAGATTTCAGCGGAAATACACGTTTTGGGGTCCCCAGATACCGAAAAAGTGGTTTCTTCAAAAACGTCCGTCCGTTCCGTCTGTCTGTCAGTCCGTCTGTGAGCACGACTGCCCCCTAAACCATGAGTAGGATTTTTTTCCAAAATGGATATTCTCCACATGGGAAACCTGCCCTTGAGACCCCAAGAATGTAAGGTGCAAAGAATGCTGTACCTCGAGGTGGGGTCTTATGCTTTCTCTATGTCGAAGAAAATGGCCACCAGGTGACGTAACTTAAAAGAAGTGGAGATCTGCGTGTCAAGGGTGACAAGATGGTTCATGGTTGACCGTGCTTCCTGAAACTATATTGAATGGCTGTATACTTACGTTTTTCTTTCTTGGCGCACGGGGGAGGTGTCAATAAAATGGAATATCTCACGGTATTTCGCGTCGTTCTCGGTTGTGTCGCTAGGAGTTGCATGATCGCTACTGTATCGAGCAGGGCTGGCGATCATGCGACTCCTGGCGGCACAACGGAGAACGACGCGAATACAGAGAGATATTCCATTTTATTGCTACACCCCCGTGCGCCAAGAAAGAAAAACCGAAGTGTAAGTAGTAAGTTTCTGTGTTACAGGAGGCAGACCAGACGCCATTCACCATTCGCTCTAAAAGCTTGCAAACGTGCCTTTTGCAGTAGATATTTCAGCATTTGGTTATGTATATGGTTTGATCCTGAAACAGAATAGTTCGCATGGGCGAGGGCAGAGGAAAATTCATTTGTGGGGAAAGAGTGTTATAATCTATCTCCAGGCAACTCGAAAAATTCAATCTTCAATTCTCCATTCAACTCTTCGTTTTCAAAAAACTAGGAGAATAGTGTAAGGAACTAGAGATTTTCTCACAGTGAATCGAATTTCTTAACTATGTCATCTGGAGAAATGAGATTTCCATTTATCACAGGCCCTGAGCCAGTCGAAAGGAGAAAGTTTTCCTTCAATCTGTCGCGCCTTTCTCCATACTACTTTAGGGGTTATGGCAAGAAAGAAGAAATATATGCTCTCCAAGAAGATACCTTACTTTCTCGAGTTACCAGTCTAGCTCTGGCCCGCTTTCTTTTATAATCGATCATATGGCGATGGTGGGAACCGAAATTCCTAGACACTGCACATTGAAAGGATGCAAGACAACCGCCTGCCGAAAAGAATCCTACATTACCGCTGCTGTATACCGCGGCGAGTGTTGAACGGGGCGCGCTACGTAAGCGCGCACCAGAGCTTCGCCACCCCGGAAAATAGTTCCGGGACGCAGGTTGGCGGAGGAATACAGCAGCGACCTGGGGGGGGGCGAGCACCGGAGACCGGTAGCGGCATCAGTCAGCGGAGAGCGAGCGAGTTAGCGACGTTGTCAGAATCTGTGTTAACACTGTACTTGTTTTATACTATAGGACCGGCTGTGCCCCCGGATTTTCCTTTGGATTGCGGTTTCTGGTTAACACCGAAAGACGACTCGGCTGTGTTTCTGGTTCGCCCCTCTGGATTGTGGTCGGACCCCGCTAGTCTCCGGGCGGAGTAGATTTTGGCAGGCTCGCCCCGCGACCCCGCCGCCTAGCAGCGTGTCGTAAGGGCACGCGTTCGTTCACGGCCGCCAGGCTGGCCGTACGCCGTACCGGCGCAACCACACCTCGCTGAGGCCACGCCGCCGTTGACGCCGGCTACACCGATAACGCAGACGCCCCTGGGTTTTAGGGCACGGTGGTGGCCTTTACCGCTCCGCACGGGGAGCGCGCCGGTAAACGGCCCCGAGCCGTCGGGTTCTCCCAACTGTATTGTTAGAGGTTGAATAAACTGTTGTTGCTTGAGACGGCGTTATTCATTCTGATACACAACAACCGCCCACGAGGAAGAAGAAATCCTGGTCGCCCGAAGAAGATATGGGGTGACCAGATGGGAATGGAGACGTAACAGGCAGTGTCTACATACCGGAAGGAGAAGAAGAAGATGGCGATGGTGGAAAACCGTGAGCCTCGCCACTGCTCGCTTTTGACCTCGCACCTCGATGGCACAGGCTGCATTCCACCAGGGCACTGGGAGGTGTCGTGGCCGGCCCGCAGACTTCGGGATTGCAATTGTGGCTGCGCCAAGGGCGTCGGTGAAATGGGCCACCGTGGCATGGATGTCATGGTGGCCCATGGTATCTGGTGCGCGCGAAGAGATTTGTAGCATTCCTTTGTCGCACAACCGACTTGGACCTTCCCAGACGTATCCTCTATGGTTCCAGCCAGCTGAAGTTTATTTATACTCTTAAAATTTGTTCCTACTTTGGCGCGTGCCTTAAGAAGAAACCGTGGTTTCTTCGGTTTGTCCTCTTCTCTGAGAAAACATATTTAAATGAACTATTTTCTAACAACATCCCCTCTTCCTTACGGAAGAGGGAAAGGGTTTTTTTGCACCATAGAATGAACGCGGTTTAGTCTCCTAGCTCCGGGAGATACAGTGGGAAAATAATACAGTGCTGCCCCGTGGATCCCCCCGCTCACCCTGGAGCTTTAGTCAAAGACCTAGCCTGGGGCATTTGTTTGGGAGTGTGTTAGATCCGGACTGCCCACCTACAAGAGGCAGGGACCGAAGCTTTTGGGACCTACACTGTGCAGAGACCTCCCCTCCGTCACCAGGGCTCACTGGTGTTCGTATTGAATGTGGCTAGATCAGGTCTACCTACAAACATCGGGCGTCAAGGTGGCAGGAAGAAAAGCATCCACTGACCCCTTAAATCCCAAGTCAGCAATTCCCTTCGACACGGGTCACCTTGCACGGCAAACACATGGGTGGGCTTTCGACATACATGGAGAAAGGAGCACATGAGAGCCTTTTTGCCACCCACCGTCAGGATGTGGGCCGACTCACCTCGACAGGATTTCAATCGATATTTCCAAATCAAGAACCTACAAAACATAACACGTTAGATAAAGTAATTTACTACATTTAGGAACAATATTTTTGCAATTTTATATTTCAATGTCACGACAAGAAGTGTTAAAGTCGAAAAATCGCCCTTTTCTCGTATAAGTAGGTATTTATAATATATTATTTTATATTGGGTGCAGATATATTATGGTAGGGGTACTTAATACGAGTATCTCACTTAAACTTGCAACTATTCCTATCTTTACACTTAATTTTAACATGTTATTTACATTTCGTAGATTATGAATGAAGCCCCTGGAGGCGCGGGCGCGGTACTCAAAAGCCACCAGTCCGTTCGATCGATTTGGTCGTAATAGCTCGCGGCACTCCCCGAAACGACCTCAACGATAATTAATTTTTCACGTAATTTTTACGCGTTCAAGTAATTTTTAAAGCTTGTCTCCAAAGACAAATTTCTTTAGTCGTCAGTGTCACCACACCACTTCCCGAAGGCTTCCACCGCACAGGGTGAAATTCCACCAGCCGGTAGTCCTGGACCAGGAGCATCGCGGGGAGGTACTCGTATTTTCTGGCTTGACCCTCATACCTCCTGCGCTTACACCCTTTGTATGTCACTGCGATTGCCGCATGAAGCACGATCGCGGTGTGTCTCTTCGCGACCACCAAGTCAGATCTGTTGCCCTGAGGGGTCGACGTGATAGTTACAGAGAACGCGCTGCGCTAGCGGCATAGAGCAGGCTTGCACATGGGCCCCAGCAACGTGCCCGACGACGGCCATGGCAGACCTTCCGCTCTCCACCGGCCTCTAGGGAGAGACTTTCACTTTTGGGGCAAGTGACCGCTGCCCGAGCCCTCGGTGGGAGGAAAGCCTTGCGTCTCTTAAAACGGAAATGCGTTGAATTATGTTCAACTAAAACTTGCACCTGTAGTGAGGGGAGGTTTTGTATACTATTAATTCAGAATAAATTGCTCGACAACTTCCAACATCATTTCACGGTCAATCTTTACTGTTGCAACTGATTTTGAAAATATTTGTAATATAAATTACAATAACAGAAAATTTAACAATTTCTCATTGTAATAACAATACACACTTCATAAATATCTGATTGTAATACACTTGACAATATTTTTTTAAATATTTATTTTACTTTTTGTTCTTACTTTTCCCCCGACACCATCTTCTGACATACGAGACACGTTATTGCTCCCTTTCTCACCGTGAATAAAAATTCGTGCTCGTATTTTTCCTTGAACCGACGATTCTGATCAGTAAAGTGAAGTGAATTATGCCAAATTCCCTGGTTCTCGTGGGGTGCCGTGGGGCACGGGGCGCGGACTTCCCGGCGCCTCAAGAAGAAGCTCAAATGGGGCGCTTGTGCACCTCTGGCGTAGAGCATAAGCCCGAGCACTCGGTTGTGACGTTGCTGCGGCGTAGCGGAGTGGGAGCGACACTCAGACGCAACATGCGCGACAGTCTCCTGGGCGCGTTTGTTTTCTTCGCTCAGACATCTCCGGCGGCAGAATTTGAACCCACTTCGTGCATTGCGCTGTAACTTTTAAAAGCAATACAGCCCGGTCGCATGTGTGAATTTGCATACCGCCGGGCGCATGTTGGCACCAGGCCCGCAGGAAGAATGAGATATTATTCCCCAGTCCTACGGCCGCGGCAAAGATGCCGTGCCTGCCATATTTTTCCGTTCGCCGCGTGGTAGAGACTTTACTTGAGTTTTTGTTTATTGGTGCGTGGGGACATATCTTTATGATGGAATATCTCATGGTATTTACTGCCTTTCTTGGTCGTGCCGCTAGATCTGGTATGATCCCAATCGAGCAGTGCTGGCGATCATGGGAGATCTAGCGGTACGGCTGAGAAAGACGCGAAATGCCATGAGGTATTCCATTGTGGAGACAGGCACCCACGCGCCAAGAAATAAAAAACCAAGTGTACACAGGTGACGCCCTTGGTCGTGCCCCTCTTTCTGGGATTTCGCCGTAATCAAGCCTTGTTCCCGAGGGTCGTCGTTCGTGGACAAGCTGCCTCCGGCTATTGCAGGAGCATCTAGGCCCGGCGAGTCAATGTTTTCGGCTTAATTGGGATCGCCCCCACCTTTGCGGTGTTTCTTCCTCTTCCGGCCGTTGCAACAAGCGGGTCATGAGTGGAATGCTACTATAACGGAGAGATGTAGAAGCTTTGGCGAGAGCGTCCTCAGTGCGTCCCCGGGACCCGATGACGGGAAGCCCAGCAGCGCGGGCGTGGGACGGCGGGGTACCACTCTCTCTCCAGTCGGCCTCGGAGATGTTGTCTGGCGCGGTGGCAAGGGCGGATCGGAAAATGGCCCTCCACCAATCCACAATCCGGCGCTACAGCCACCAGGCCTCCGCATAGCTATCCGCCCACAAGTCGTCCTCGTCGTCTCCGCCCAGCTGGGCATCGGGGGCGGCTGGGTCTCCAGCGGCCCTATCTGGCGGGACCGCCAGATAGAAGTGCTTTCCGGCAGTTGCAGGCGTGGGAGGCCGTCGAGCAAGTCTGCGTGGAGTCACTCGAGCTTGAGGCAGTGCGAGGAGATCCGGGCGCTGGACCAGAAGGGAGAATGGATGGTACTCCGCTCCTTCAGCCCACCTGAGAGATACTCCCACACGTGCGCCTCCCCCGCTGGAACCTTCGCGTGTTCGCAGCCTCCTGGACAAGGGCCGCACGCACGCCTCTCAGTGAGGATCTTACAGGCGGAGTCCATATTCCAGATATTGTATTCGAATCTCACTGAACCCGCCCCGGTTGCCCTTTGAGGTGTAGATGAATGCATTCGTGGCACCGACGGGGAAGGAAAGGAACTCGAGTACCCCTCACTACCCTCACTACCTCACCATACTCAACCAGCATCTGCTTCTCGTATTTGACCGTGCGTAAAGGAAAAGCAGACCGGCTGGACAAACTGCTTGAAAGCCAATCCAGAAGAACGATCGCGGAGGTCTAGCTCGCAACGGCCGCCGAACGATCGCAACGGCCTCTAGCTACGCGGAGGCCTAGTGGCTATAGCGCCGGATTGTGGATTGGTGGAGGTCCATTTTCCGATCCGCCCCTTCTTCTGCCAATCCAGAAGAACCGACGAGGCAATCACATCAGCGAGGGCTTTCTGCTCTTTTAGTCCCTCCCAGGTTTCCACTAGATTGAATCCCTAGGCGCTGAGCGACCTCATTATCTAGGTCTAGGGGCGGGATGTCCCTCTCTCCGATGCGAAACACCATCGGGACACACCCCTTCGCCTCTATCAATAGGGTCCGGCACTTGCTCGGTTTTATCCTGTGGTTAAGCCACTGCAGGACTTCTTCCACGGTGGTTAGGCGGGTCTCGCCCGGCATGGTGGCAAACTGCGCCAGGTCAACAGCGTGGGCCAGCACCGGCGGGAACCCCACTCGCTCGCTTGTTTCCAGAATGCGCAGACCGAAATCCATCACAATAGTACATTATGAAACAATGATGTAATGATGGGTATTAATACACGAGTATATTACAATAAGAGCGAGGAACGAGCGAGTATCGTAAACTTCACACGAGTGTATTAATACCCATTACATCGAGTTTCATATTTTTCTGCGACTTTTATAAGTTAAACTTTTACATTAAATTGTTTCGTGGTCGTTGACATAAAGGATTCATCCAAGGCCACCTAGCGGACAGCTCCCTAACTTACCCTCGCATGCTGCCGCAGCTGCTGTGGTTACCTGGCCTCCTGCGCGGGAGTATGCGCTAGTCAAATAGGATGAAGGCGAAATTACGATCCCATTTATTTTAAATAATATTCCACGAAAAATTACAAATAATAAAAGAAATTAAAACTGACAAGCATAATGTATCAAATGTAATTTTAAAGTACACAATTGAACGAAATATTTACTTGAACGATTGTCAATGATTAATGAAGAGTCAATACTTGGTTTGTAAGCTTCTCTGTGATTGGTCAAGAACCTGTATCATAATGAAAACTGTATCGAAATGAATATCATTATGCACTGGTTGCAGCTATCAAATGACAGCATTATACAATGGGAGTAGATATTTGGCGGGGACCCCACTCGCTCGCTTGTTTCCAGAATGCGCATTAATACCCATTCTTATTAAAATAATATCCCAGATAGAGGGCAGCCCTTGCATACCCAGCAAACCAAGGCAATGAGGACCGTCCGATGTGAGAACCTGCGTGCTCGAGTCGTAGTACATATGCATGATTGCATGGCTCGGAGCGCCGACGCCAGCGCCGCTCAACGCCACATCCACCGCAGCGTGTGGGAGGGACTCGAACGCTTTGGGCAGGTCGACAGGTCAGGTTCTGCCTGCCGCTGTGGGTGAGATGGAACTCCCTGCATTAAAAATAGTTTTGCACCAGGACACCACCAAACGAGCGGAATCCCTTCTGTGCCGGTGATAGGGTACCGTATCGTCCTGCTTAAGTACTCAGACACCCCGACAACAAATCAGATTATAAAGCGTAGACGTGAACGCTATCGAACGCCAGTTGCTCAGGCCCTTCTCGTCACCACTCTTCTAGATAAGGACTGTGCAGAACCGTCTCCACTACTCCGAAACGCGCAGCAGACGGAGAGCTCAATTCAGATTAGAGTAGGGTCCACGTGGGTAAATGGCGCAAGAGCGTGAGCACGCAATTCAGATTAGAGTGGGTGGTAAATGGGCGAAACTCAAACGGACCGCCCCTGGTGTAGTGTTGCTGCACTTGTCGAGCTATGAAGGACCTCGGCTGCCATAAAATCTCCTATGTTGACGGGGTCGCGGTTCTGATGTTGCGAGAACAGGCCCCCGCAGTCGCACTCCGGAGCATCCCCACGAGTGCAGGTCCGTGAAGGCTGTAGTATACGGCCGGTAGTTCAAAGTTGCCGCGCTAACGGCGCGGCAAAGAGCGCCGGCGGCGTGTTCCCGCCTCCGGCAGAGCACAGCACAGAGCGTCGGTATCAGGCGCGCCGAGCTTCGGCGAGCGCGCCAAAGGTGCGCTCAGAAACAGGCAGCGCTTGCTGCCTGGACTTTGCGCACCGGTGAGCCGGCCAATCGGGAGGAGCCGCGGGAAGCCTTGCGCGGGAGCTGGCCCAGATAAAAGGGCGCCGGCGGAGGATCACCGGCAGAAGAGCGCTCAGCGTAGATTAAGCTAGATGGCAGATTGTTTTCGCAGGAAGTCTAGTGGAAGTTGTACATGGCGGCCGATTTGGCCAAGATTTTTGTGTAATAAATCTTCTTTTAGAAAGTGAGTTTTGAGTTATAACAAAGGCCTCCTTACCCCTCGGTGAGTTGCCTCAGGCGCCATCATTGTCAGTGAGCGCACGCTTTACCTTCCGTTGGCGTTCGTAGGCACGGGGTTGGTTTTCCGGCGTTGTAGTGTCGATCCGCGCGCCACCGACTCGCGGGGTAGCTCGGTCCGTGAACCCTTTGATGCGGAGGACCCTCTGAAATTCGCCTCCGTTTTGCTTCCCGCGGTAGGGTTAGGCTTCCAGAAACGCTTGCTCACTCAGTTATTCCATGAATATGAAAACCCTGAGCATCCCAGTGTATTCGTGAGTTATAGGAAAAGGTGATAAACGCGGCTTCCTACAGGACAGCCCACTCCATTTGCTGTTTCATCACATGGGTGGTAACGCAGAAATCCAGACACATCAAAATTGCAACACAAGCCTTCGGTTTTTGCTTTCAGCAGGCGGGGGGGTAATCAGATTTCAAAACACCTTGCCCATTCTGTTATGCAATGAATCTCGAGGCCCTGAGCATCCCTGTGTTCATGCGTTATAGGAACTAGTGGTGCTAGTAACAACACATACTTTCTCTTTTTTGGGAAGTTTACGTAATATAAGTAGAGCAAAAATTGCAGTATTTCTATACTGCAGCTGTAACCTGAAAGATCCAATTCAACCTATTCAAAGCACCGATGATGCATATCTGCGTTCATTTCAATAATCAGGAGCAACAATCATTTCTTGCTTTTACAAATGAAACAAACAAATAAACATTACAAATAAAAAATCAATTTAATTATTACACAATCCAGAATAGCAAGAATAATTTCACACACGCTTGCTTTCATTACACTGAAGTGACCGTTTACCTTCATAACTGTAGTAGTAGAAATTGCCAAGAAAATTGGAATTTTTGCAATGTTCGAAAAATCAGGTATTTCTACGAAAATGAGATCTGGATCATTTTCTTAAATGTCCCTTACGTGCCAGATATCAAAGTTTAATTAAAAAATGTGGCGCCATTTTTCAAAAACATTTTTAAATGTTTTTGGGGCTTCATGTAAAGAACCTTCAAAAATCAAAATATCCTGTTTTTGAGGCTTCATGTAAAGAACCCTCAAAATTCATGAACTATTAAATCCTGAAGTTCATTCAGATCGGTCCGAGATTTTCAGTTTTGGAGAAAATGGGCTGTACGGATTAAGCGCTATGGTTCACTAGAAGAACAGACGTTTTCCCATCCATCCGTTCTTCAGCATTAAAGACCCACAAAACATTCTCTCTACACCACGTATTAGAGAAATATATTTTTCTATATTTAGCAATTGGATTTATCCACTATTTTGTTACCAGGGCTCGGTCATAAGTAGGGCCCGGATAATTATGTAAATTATGTAATTATGTAAAAATTAGGAAAATATGTACATATATATATAACAATGTATCACAATGTAGAAAAATATATTACAATGTATAGAAATATGTACTAAAAAGTAAGAAATATGCAACACTTAATTATTATATCAATTCGTTTTAATAAAATACATTTGCTTAAATATTGGTCTGTAGACCTAATATACTCGTAAAGAACAAAATTTTAAAAATAATACTCATAATTCTGTTATTTACAATGATCTCCGTAACAATGAGAAACAATTTTTTTTCAAATACGTAGAAACTAGCTGAATGTGTCGTCGCCGACGCTTTAAACTACCTTCGGTTGTTTGTCTTGTTTTTTTCTTCCTTCATCTTTCTTCGTCTTCGTCGTCATCTTCGTCGTCCCCTTCTTCGTCGTCTCCTCCTCCTTTTTCGTCGTCTCCTCCTTCTTCTTCGTCGTCTCCTTCTTCCTCGTCGGCGTCTTCATCTTTTTCTTCGTCGTCCACGTCTCTCTTTCTATCTTTCTCTTCGTCGATATTGGTACTGGAATTTAAGTTAGGTTAAGTAAGTTAAGTAAGGTTAAGTAATTAGTTCCCGGCATACCCACCAAGATACAGCGCCAAAACACGAAAAAAACACGTTTTTTGGAAATTTCTTAGAATTGCATTGCCGTATCTGGAAACAAATTATCGGTTCCTAATCAGGAGGCCCAGACGCCTCGAATGACGCCTCAAATGACACCTCGTTTGACTTGATTGGTGCACGGAAAGTGCCCCGTGAGAGACGGAATGGCTCATCCGCAAGCATGCACACGAAGAGTTTACCCAAATACTATTTAGGGATGAATTTTTCCTTATTATCTGTTCGAGGGCCTTACACCGACTAAGTGTTCCATATCGCATGAAGTTACTGGTGTATATTTAAACTTTGTCCCGACATGTCACTGTTCAATGCTATTCACGGATTAGGGAATAAAAACAATGCTGGTTGATATTTATTCAATTGACTCAGCACAAATTTCGCTTTCTTTAATAATGTTCTTACCCAAGTCGCTATTGCTAGACTTCTCTGAAATGATAAACCAACTTTTGCCTGTGGCAAATTCCCAGTCTGCGTTACCACAAGCTTTAAACCAATCGCCGTGAATTATTTTATGTATTTTTCTTATCCAAAAGCTGCAGTGCTACATCACGATTTTACTTTAGATTTTCACATCACAGAGATAGTTCATAAACAAGGGTTTAAGCTTCAGTGCAATAAACAGGGAATGGAAACTGTCAACGGCGCTTTCTGAGCTGCGTGGGTGCGTGTAATGTTTGGCGAAGGATATTGGTCAAGGGAGACCTCTGGGAAAAGCATTGTGGGAAAAGTGTTATCGTCTGCTAGACATCATTTTCATACACCTACTTCCTTTCCGAGCAGTGTTTTTTCGCTATTATACTCGCGCTGAAATCTAGACACTAGAAGCTTTGGAATGCCTCGTACTTTTGTAGGACTCTGCGTGCTGCAATAGCAACATTTTTACGCGATGTAATAGCGCCAAATTAGAGAGGAGGCTGCAGAAAAATTGTTTGACAATGCTGAATTGTTTGTCTGGGTGATTCTTTATTAAAAACATGTAGGATAAATGAAGAATTATACAAAAAGAATGCAGAAAAACGGAAATATTAAAAAATATTTAAAAATATGTACTTTTGTGTAAAATATGTAAATATATGTACTTCGAGTAAAATATGCAAATATATGTACTAAAAAGTTGTCGGTTTTAGGCACTAATCGACATGAAACGTTAATATATCGTAGTTTTGACTTGATAGAGTTAACTTACGGAAATATGTAATTACATCACTATCCGGGCCCTAGTCATAAGTTTCCCTATCGAAAATTCACCGTATTCTGGAGCTTGATTAGGGGTCATTCATAAATTTCGTAACGCGAAAGGGGGAGGGAGGGGATCTGAGGCAGCGTTACGCAGCGTTACAAGGGGAGAGGGGGTATTGAAAATACTCAAAATTTGCGTTACGTAATCTATGGAAGGATCCATATGTAACTTCTCATAGTACGAAGTACCTTCGTAACGGCGAGAAAGTAATAAAAGGTCTTGAAGATAGGGGAGAGTTAGGTTAACTGGACCGGTTAGGTTAAGTGGTCCAAGCTTTTAAATGTTGGTGGGAAGTGTTTTTTTGCCTTTTCCACTGGTTGGCATCGTAGGATGACAGGGTGGATAATCTAAACCACAATCATAAGTCGCAGGCCTTGAATTGTTCACCACAGTGAGGAATTTTTATTATGAAAGGTAAGAGGATTTTTTTACCACTCATCTGCTTTGCATTTTTATTGCGATTCAATAACAAGAAGAATATTCACACCAAATTAATTGTTAGTATTTCTGCTCTACAATAGTGTGTTTTGTTTTAAATAATACGTTGCGGCTTGTGTGTTTTGGGCACATAAAGAAAATACGTGCTGTGGGGTTAACTGGACCGCCGGGAGGTTGGGTTAAGTGGACCGGTCCAGTTACCCCTTTTTTATTTTTCGGAAGTAGAATTTGTAGATTTGCAATTATTTAATCTGGAATTTATATAATTTCGCTTTCACTAATTTATTAATTTAATTCATTACCACAGTTATTTCCAAGTTTCAATTTTAGATGCCACGTTTTGGGAAACGACGCGCGGTGCTTGGCTCGTTATCGCATTTACGTGTGAAAAAGATTATCGCAATGTATAGAATATTTTTTTTATTAAAACAGTCTATTAAACGTCAATTTTATTTCCACAGCATATTTCAATTTCCGGTTCACTTAACCTTACCGGTTAGGTTGACTGGTCCTATTGCAAATGTAGAAAACATTCCGTATTTCACAATATCTGTAAGCACAATAGGGTTGTTTGTTCCCACAAAATAAGGAGAAAATCTATCTTAAATATCATGCGAAATTTCATGTGTATACGTCAAGTAAATAACATTTTAGAACTAGTTAAAAAAGTGGACCAGTTAACCTAACTCTCCCCTACTGTTGTCGTGTATTTACAATTAGAAATATATACTTCCCGCTCCGCGATTGAGTCGTTCGAGCATCGTTGCCGAGGCGGAACGGAAATCGAATAATGAAAGTGAGCAACGGGCTGAGCGAGAGAAACCGAGAGGCAGCCAGGAGAACGCCAAGAGATGGGAAGGCCACGCAATGTGAGAACAGGGGCGAATTTGTGGACGATCGGTTAGAACCCGTATCCATTGTGGCGCGTAGTGCAAACATAATAAGTGGAATTAGGCCAAATTGTGAAGTGAATTGGGGGAAATATAGAACTGTGAGAAATGAGCGAACAATGGAGGTAAGCGGTGAAATTAACTGAACAACCACGTTGACAGGCGGTGAGTGAAGTTACCATTAGTAAAGGGGATATTGAGAGAGAGATATAACGGGGACAAACTGGACAATAACTATTGTAATGCAGTTATCGGAACAGGTTTTAGAACCATCAGTGAGAGAATTACGAGTGATTACAGAAGCGAGCGGTAGCCAGGAAGGCAATACGTACAAGAATGCTTTCCCTGGACCGGGAGTAATTAAATTCATGATAAACATTGCGTGGGTGCACTCCAAGTGCCAACGAGAATTAGGAGGCGAATAAAAATTACAGTACGTTATGTGGATTCGTAAGCTGCGGTCGAAGGAATTTGATACTTGGCTGTCCGGGCGACCGGCGCGTTCAGGGAGGGGCGCCGAAGCAGCCCAGTCACAGCGACGCGTCACCGGGCTCGGCACTGGACTGCATCGGCGGCAACAGCTGAATGAAGGTCGACGAACCATTCCTGCTATTCTGCAGAATCACTCATGAGTGGAGAACTATTTTATCTGAAGTAGGTAAAAAGGAAACCATCCTTTGATCAAGAGGGAATCAGGAGAGAATGAAAATGACATAATAGGTCTGTTAGTGTTTGATGTTTTGATAGAAAAATTGTAAGTATTAAGGATTGCATAAAATGTTTAAATTGTTATTTCAGTAAGGTTAAGATGTAAAAGGGATAACGTTCATTTCTGAAATAAGAAAACAGTAGTTAACATAGTAAGTATTCTTGGGTTTTTATTTCTTGGCGCATGTCATCACGATGGAATATCTCACGGTATTTCGCGTCGCCGCTAGGAGTCGCATGATCGCCAGCACTGCTCGATACATTCGCGATCATGCGACTCCAAGGCGCCAAGAAATAAAAACCCAAGTATAGGAAGTAATTGAAACAGTTACGAATTCAGTAGGACAGAGCCAGCAGTTATGAAAGGGAGCTCCCATTGAGGTCAAGGTGAAAGGAAATGTTTTATGTTAGCGAGAATCGTTACTCAACTCTTTTGTATTCCCAGTTTGTTATTGGTATTTCATGATCATTTTTTAAAAGTAAAAGTTCAGTTACGTTTCAGAAATGGTAGTTTTAATGCTCATGCAAATCCTATGATCGCATTCACGAAAACAATTCCTGCCCTAGAATTTTCACCTCCCATCTATTAACTTTTCTGTGTGTTTACCAGCCAAAAGGCGCGTCACAATATACATGCGAATCCGGTTGTAGAGAATTTATGGGTACTACCATTTTTGGTTCACTATATGCGGTGTCAGAATTAAATAAAATTTCCCCACGATTGATTTTATTAATGTAGAGATACAACAAAAAATACTTTAACACCATGAACTGAAAATTTCAATATCTTTATTTGTCTTTAAAATATCAATTATCTTCAATTGTTTGCTTCGTACACTTTTCATGAGAATTTCTCTAGATCCTTCTCCACAGTTCGTGCTCTCTCCATTCTTGACTTCTGCAGTGAAACTGAGTGGCATAAGGCCACCAGTATGGTCCCCATTCCACTGACCTTCTCCACAGGTGAGACTTCTTCGATTGTGAGCTTTGGCGATATTTTGGCGAATTTGTGGCACTGACGCGATGTTATTTTCCAAGACGTATTTCCTATGTTCCTTATGGCCGAGGTTCATGTTCACAATAACCGAATGTAAGCTTACTTGTTATATACGTTAAACGGGACCAGTGACTCAAGTTCGCTATAATCGAGAATTCACTATATTCGAGTTTACTATAACCGAAGTCGACATATGCATATGTGTGTGTGTATACATATTGAACAGCTGTTTGTGAGCAGCGATACCAGTACACAACTTGGATAGAAATAAAATGTTAATAAAACTGAAATTCAGTAATATTAATGTAATTTATTTACTTTTGCATTTGAATGATTATTTAATATTTTCTTAATACCTAAAATATTTTGTTTTCAATTTTTTTAATACGCAAAAGTCCAGCATTCTGAACATGAATCTATTGTCCTGTAATGTAATATATTCTGGTTCGCTTTATTTTCCTTCTGAAACTGGCAAAATATATGCACTTCCTCCAGTTGTGTGAAAATAAATTTTTTCTACATTTAAATGCATTTTAAAAAGCATTAAAGTATTTAAATTTTGAAGTGTTTATGTGATCACTGAAGGCGGATTTTGATGACAAAAAATATCGCCAAATACTCTTAATGATTCAAAAATGTACTAAAAACAAAACAAGGCAAAAAATTTTATCAAAACCAGTTCAGAAGAACAACTCCTTGCATCTCGTAAATATTATTTGAAGCAAATGCAATTAAAATATTATAATCGATGAAATTAGCGAAAATGTTTTAAAAATGACGTTAAAAGTTACAAAAATCACTTAATAGTCGAAATCAACCAAACATTTCATATAAAATGTCATTTCCTTTTGCGATAACATAACAGTTATTTATGTATCAAGGGCGTTAAGTAGATGTTTTTGCCCCGAGGGCCTCTGGCCCGAGGGGTTGGAAGTCGCCTCGGGGGCAAAAACATCTAGTAACGCCCGTGGTGCATACAAAACTTTATGGTTTACTAGTTCGTTGCTGAATAAAACGAGAATTCGAATCATTTTGTAATATTTCTTGCGTCTAAAGTGAAAGGACGCATTGTGATAGTCATTTGTGAATATGACGTCAGATAAACAAAACAGAGTGTATATTTAATTTCTATTGCATAATCGTTATTGGACTGATTTGTTCGTACAAAACGATAGAATATTGTGAAGTTCCTGCGTAATTCTCGCAAAAACTAACAAAATTACGGATCGTGATTCCCATTAAAATCTTGAGAAATATATGAAACTGTTTACGCTGTATTTGATATTTACCAGTACGAATAATAGTGTAAATTGCGCTGATGAAACGGTACTTTTAGGTTATTATTGTCTATTGTCAAACGTTACTTAGAATTTGTCATAATGCCAAAAAATAACATTTCGAGGATGTTAGCCGATGTGCCTTATATATCTGCTTACTTCTACTAGTATTGCTGCTGAAGAAGAATATACTAATTATGTCACTAAGAAAGGTGATACGTAACAGTGAAATGCGAGTGATTGATGGCAATTATAAATTCACAGAAACATTCCAAAATTGCAATTTTCATTTAAATTAAGCAAAATAAGGTTTATAACGAATTATTTTATTTATTTGAGCGTTATGCTATTTATTTATTGTATTTTCTTGCATCTGAACTATAAAAAATCGAATTCATAAGTATGTTCTGTGTGTTGTGTTGGTATTAGAGCGGGCCGTAAAGTATTCAAAAGGCCCTAGGGCGTAAAGAATCGGAAAGGCCCGCAAGAATATTAAGTATACCATTACGTGTTCTGTTTCAGGTCTGTAAACACACAGCAATGAACTAGTTAACCATAAATTTAATATCTACACTAAAAGGCAGTTCTAAAGTAGGGGAGAACGGGGGAATGGGAGCCCATCCCGTATAATTTGACTTTTGCACGACAGAAACTTGCGAATTGTGTTGAAGGTTCCCTAGAGTGCACCTTTCGTCGACAGTAAGAGCGGTTCACAGTCGCACTCCGTTTGCCTAACAGACGACAGTGTATTTTTCTGCCGTCCGCCTGTAATTTTTGCTGCAGTTATCTTAAGCCTGTGAGTTTGCTATCATGCAAGGATATTGTAAATTGTATTTATTGCATGATTCGTGTAGTTAAATGAGATCAAGATAAAACAGAAGTATAAAATTATTTCATCATACATTTTGTAATTTAAACAAAAACGTTCCCATTCGGGGTAATGAGAGCCATTAGGTAGGGAAAATTGGAACCTAGCTCTAACAATCTCATGCTTGATTTTGCTGCACGTTCGTTATTTTAACTTAACAGGATTAAACACACTCATTATAATGCGATTAATTTTGCTTCCAGTGTAAGCCTCGAAAAAGACCGTGGGTCACAGAAAAGCCAAAGTGGACTATGCATGAACTAGACACAGATATGAAGTGCATCTTGTAAGACAACTGCTTATAGGTCTGCAAAATCTTCTGGAAATCCTTAACTTACTTTGAAGAAGCGGTACAGGACTATAAGTGAAGATGAAAATGGTGCTTTGAAACAATCCATGCCAACCATGGTTTCTGAAGCTCAAGAAAAGAAGCTCGCAGACCACCTACTAACATTTAGCAGCATGTTTTATGGCCTTACTAGTAAGCAGTTCTGTTCACTTGCGTATGAATGTGTAAGTAGCTCTCAAGCCAAAGCATCGTTTGTTCACGAACCCTTAAGAGTGGCCTACAACAAGCTAAGTGATCTCTTTGTAAAACTGCTGGTCCACTGAGAATACCCCATACGAGATAGCTGAGATTTTTGATTAAGCATTTTCTAAGATCGCTTCCATAAGTTGCCTTCAAAGCAAGTAGTACCTGATCTTTAAATGTTTCAATCTTTAAAAAGGATGACTTTGCAGCTAAAACTACGAGTGTCCCAAACTGTAGTTGAGACTACAGCCAGTGCTCCCAGACTATGTTCTCGGGGGCTTCCAAGAGATGGACGAGGACGAAAACTAACGTCCGTTCTGAAGAATCAATAGAGCCATTTTCATCTAAGGCTCAAGAATGTAGTGCTCCTCTACACAAAGGAGAGGCAATCCCCTATCAAAACTAGGCTACCAATCTCTCAAAAATGCTCGTAAGAAACGGCATTCGGATGTTTCGACTGCTTCACCTTCCAAAAACTACTATGAAGAAAAGGAACAACGAAAGAAAGACAAGGCAAGGCAAGGGTCTGCCGAAGAAAAGATTCTAATTCTCTACTGCAACATAGGAAAACGGTGACAAGCAGGGGTAGACCGCCTACACAAAGCTCTACAAGCCGTTTGTCACATTCTTCCACAGAGAGCTCATCGATTTACATTAATAATAAAAGTAACTATTCTTGTATAAAATCATTTATTTCTTTTGCTTCACTGACGTATAATCAAATGTCACTGTCATATCTTGTAAAGAGTGTAAAAATGTATCATATCTGCACTGTGCAGATTGTGATGTTGAAAGTCTTTCATTTGCAAATCTTGTACTATGAAACAATAATTTACTTGCAATGTATAAAACGTAAATGACAAATTTGTAGATCCACAAGTGTGGAAAAAATGGTATTAGGTTGAAATTTCATTAAGACAGCTAATTTATGTCGTTAGTAAGAATTAAGTTTGGTACAACTCCCAGCTCCCATTACCCAGGTGATCGGGTAATGAAAGCCAATTGAGTGTTTGGTTTTCCTCTTTTTACTCGAGTCTGTTTGCTTTTTGATTTAAATATTTTATAGATCAAACACAACAGAACCTGTATTAACATCAAGATTGACAAAAATTGTTTCTATGGCATTCTTATTTCACTTTTTCCTTAGTAGACTCCCATTCCCCCCTTCTCCTCTAATAAGAAAAAAATGCCATTTCATTAAAAATCCGCCTTCTAGCGATCAATAATGGTAATGTAATCCCTTTCCCTGGTTGTGATGAGGCCTGCGGTGGACCCTGCTTAAATCTTCTACAGTAGCACCAGTGTCTAAAGGCTCCATCACTAGATGTCATGCGATACATCCCCCCTTCCTGTAACCGTTTGGTCAGTGTCATTTTGCTTCCATTACACGTGTATATTATTTTACAAATACCTCGTCTACGTCACAGGCTTTTTCATTTCTTACCTCTTCAATGTAATTTTAAAAAACATCTCTAATCCCCACTAAATATACAAATGTAAAATATTATTTTATTCACAAAAAAATTCTAACACTTTTACACATAGTTTCTAATAACAATGTTTTTATATTTATCACACATCAGCATATATTTACAACTTTTTACAGAATTCCTATTAGACTTATATAAGCATTCTGTGAATGTATAATTATAAGCAGAACTTCAAAACCAAAAATGCTTTTTTATCTTCCAGCAAAGTATGAGCCACAAGTACTTTGAAAAAATACTTCTAGCAGCTTCATCAAATCAATAAAATCTATTAAAATATATATACAAAATTACTTAAGGAAAATTTATAGGACTAGGACTTGGGCTGGAACTGCCAGAACTCAATGTTTCCTCACGAATTTTCAGATGTGTCAAATCTTTTTTGTCTTTTTCTTTGCTATCTTTATTATCTTTTCCTTCTTTCTCTTTTCCTTTTTCTTTACCATGTTTGTGATCATGTCGATGTTTGTGCTTGTGTTTATGTTTCTTCTTGTCTTTCTTTTTCTTCTTCAACTACAAGAAAATTATTTACATTAAAATATGTTATCCACAGGAATCTGTTCAAAGCAAAGAAAAAATTAACAGGGGTAACTTCAATAATTACCTTCGAACTAGGCTCAGATTTCTGTTTATCGCCCTCTTCTTTATGGAACATTCCAGGTTCAAAGCCAACAGGGCCAGACGAACCCATAATGCCAGGGAGGGACTGAGAATTATCTGAGAAGTATTCACTCTTTGCTTCTTTATCACGACGGGATTCTGTCTTGGGGACAGCTGAACTACTTTGGCTCAGAGCTGGTGGTGCATTAGCAGGAACAGAAGGCACAATGGATGATGCAGCAGAAGCAGGAGGATTTGAAGTGATAAAACCAACATCAGTTGGCAAGGGAGAGGGTACTCTTGCTGCAGCTGTTGCCGCTGTTGCTGCTGCTGTAGCTGCAGCTGCAGCAGCTGATTCCTGCAATCACATTGAATGCATGAAATGCTTCAATAAGTGACACCTCATGCAGTTTACAGACAATATCAAGGGGTAGACAGCTACAAAGCACTTTTGGTTGGGGTGGGAAAGATTCAATGTTTTAAATCAAATAATTTTTTGAAGGTAAAAAGCAACCAAACAAATAATTTGAAATAAACTGTACCTTTATCTTACTTTTCAACGCAAATTACTTAAATTTTGCCTTTTTTTATGACTTGCCAACTTTATAATTAATTGAATACAGAAATTAACTCATTAATTAATCACAAAACTACACAGAGGCAGTTTGCAACATATACTGAACATTCAAAAATTACTGAAACTGAGTGTGTGATATGGCAAAACAAGATATACAAGTTTGCTGTAATTATGGTTAATGAATAACAAATTATGTCATTAAATATTCAATTTTTTCCATTAATATAAAAATATAAGTGTTCTAACAAATGAATAAAATTTAATTTTTGCTACAATTTTACAAAATACAATTATTTAATATTATTTCAGTTAGTATTATGTTTAATTAAATGTTAAATAAGCAGAGCTTGATTTCAAGTAGTGATTTCAAAATTTCAAATACCAAAACTATGTTCAAGTACCGCTTCCAATACAAAATGGTACAAACAAAACGTGGTGATACAGAAGTACTTTAAAAAAAACTTTCTTGTGCCACTGATTTTTTTAGAAAAGCACAAGAAGTATTCTAATCTCTTTAGTTGGCTAGGTTTTCAGTGTTGTCCCACTTCCTTCCTAGCTGCCATCGATTGTCGCCTCGAGGTCATTTTTTCACTTTTTCTCCATTTTTCGGTCTCCCAATGAAATGTAGCTTTAACAACATTATAGAAGAGTAAAATAGTCCTTTAACTGTTGAAACTTTTGAAAATGTACCAGCGGTTTACGTAAATTAACCTTAAAATTTAATGTATGTTTTTCAAAATCGCAGGGCTTCGACCGGGAAATATTTATTTTGGAAAAATCCAACAAATAGTTTATGAGATCGTGTTGTTCACCGGAACAGATGGACGTTTCAAGCACAAAAACTTGTTTTTCCATTACAGTTCCTATATCGATTTTCCAAAACACTGCGTAACTTTCTCTATACTATGTATATTTCTCCGTATACACGAATGTATACGAGAAAAAACTTCAGGGGGAAAAAAAGAAATACTTGAGAAAATTGTATTGAAAAATCATTCTGCTGAGGATACAAGGTGCGATCAAAAAGTAGGACCGATTTTCTGTAGGCCAGTCAAACCGACGGAAGAGAATCCGACTGGCTGGGCATGGTAGTGGGGACCCTTCGGAAGAGAACATGATTTTCCGCAGTTGCTTGGGTGCCATGGAGAGTAAGCACACTGTTTCCCGTGAACCACTGTTACGAGGTGTCACGCTCAGCGTGGAACGGAATCTCGCACAGAGTTACAGCGTGAAGTTCTGCTTCAAACTCGGAAAAAACCGCCAAGGAAACCTTTGATACGATCAAGCGGGGATGTTGCCATGAGCCCCCCCCCCCAAACGGTTTTAGGGGGCTTTTTAGTTAGGCCTTTCTTACGGCACCATGAAACCATCATTATAGATTTGGCAATGAGGAAAATTTGCGCGAAATTTGTGCCAAGAATCTTGACTCGTGAACAAAATGCGAATGGTGTGGATATTTCAACAGAAATTCTGAGCTGTGTTAGAGAAAACACAAATTTTCTCGTTAGCATGCGAATCGAAAAAGAAATCTGGTGTTTCCAATTAGATCCGAAGAGGAAACGCCAAAGTTCTGCATGGCACACAGCCTCAACTTCCGAAAAGGCCCGGACGAGCAAATCCAAGGAGAAACAATGCTTCTGGTCTTTTTTTATCATCGTGATGTCATCCACACGGAGTGTGAACCCCCCTGAGCAAACCGTGAATGCACAAGTTTATGCGGAAGTGGTCGGTCGGCTGGCTGCGCAAACGAGTCAATCGCGTGCGACCTCAAATCTCCACCTCGACACTGTGCCGTGCCACACCGCGCTGTTGGAGCAGGAGCGGCTGGCTCAGTACGGCATTGCCACATTGCCTCAATCCCCCTACAGCCCAGACGTGGCTCCGCCTGTCTTCTTCCTCTTCCCTCGTCTCAAACGGGCCATGAAAGGACAATGTTTCGACTCCATCGAAGACGTCCAGGCGGCTGTAGCAAGGACTCTCAACAGCATTCCGGTTGATGACCTACAGAAGGCGTTCGTCTCTTGGCACACGCTTTATATTCGGTGGGTCGAAGCTCCAAGGGCCCTACTTCGAAGATTATTGAGGATTTGTGCTGATATGCGCAATAAATTATTTTTAATAAAATCAGTCCTACTACTGTTTGATCACACCTTGTAAAAGTAACAGCAAAAGTGTTCCGTAATGGTTACAATGTTTGCAAAGAAAACAAGTCCAGAAACAAAACAGATGTATCAAAATTTTCACCACGTGTTGATCACCATGAGGACGTTTCGTGATCCCCTATCTGTAGCCTGCGAACCTCTTTTGTCAGATCTAGGGAACAGCAATGGGTTGATTTAGCACCGACGTCTCCTCCCGCACTGAGTTTTCCTCCTTGCTTTTGCAATAAAATATTCTAGAAATTAGTATGCATTTATTTCTCAAACTTTCTTTATAAATAATTTATAATTCAAAATATTCTCCTTTAATTGTACAATTTTTTGTCCAACGTTGAACGAGAGCGTATATTCCATGACGGTAAAAATTGCTGTTCTGCTTCCGCAGCCATTGCCGCACGGCGTTCTTCAAACTTTGTCTTGAAAATGATGCCCGCGCAAACTTCCTTTTAGAGGTGAGAAAAGATGGAAGTCAGAAGGAGCAAGGTCTGGACTGTAGGTTGGGTGGGGAAGGACCTCCCACTGAAATTCTGCAATTGTTGCAGTTGTGAGCAGAGAAGTGTGTGGCCTTGCATTATCGTGGAGAAGAAGAATGTCAGACTGCCTTTTCGTAGACCAACTCTCCGGAGGCGGCCTTTAAGCTTCTTCAACGACTCCACGAATCGATTGGAGTTAATTAATGTTCCCTGCTCCAAAACGTCCACAAGAATCACTCCCTCTTCATCCCAGAACACAGTAGCCATAACCTTCCCTGCAGAGGGTGCACTTTTGGGTTTATTTTTTCGGGGTGACGTGGAGTGGCGCCATTCCATGGACAGTCTCTTTGTCTCTGGTTCAAAAAAATAAATCCATGTTTCGTCACCTGTGACAATTTTTTTATAAGAACTGTTGACCTTCAATCTCATACCGATGTAAGGGATCAGCGACTATTGTTTCCCTTGCATCTTTATAGGATTGTGTCAAGTGTTTCGGGTACCCAACGAGCACAAACTTTTGAATAACCCAAATGTTCAATAACAGCCATTACACCTTTTCCTATTGACATTAAAGAACACAATTCACTCGTGGTTACCCGGCGATTTTCTCGAATGATGTCATCGACGAGCTGGATATTCTCCGCAGTTACCCCTGTATGTGAACGACCGCTCCGCGGAGTATCTGCCACGTCAAGTATTTCGTCTCCGACTTCTCTGCAGGGGCGAACCCACCGCCTAACAGTACTAACATCCACTGTAGCATCTCCGTAAAACTTCTTTAAACGTTCGTGGATGCAAATAAGCGACTGGCTTTCTGAATTCAAGAATTCAATTACAGCTCACTGCTTTAACCGTACATCGATGGTAGCCATTTTGCATGAATTTACAGTGGTACCAACGTTTGAATGGTAATACTGTTACTGCCAAGGAAGGTACGAGGTTTGGAAAAGCGCGCAAAATTTAAATTATCCCAATTTTCCAAAAAGTTAACGAAAAAAAATTAAGAGGCATTAGTTTCTGACTGCCCCTTGTATCTCCAAGGTAACCGCAAGTTCAGCTTCCGCCAATTCCGAAGTTCTACCCTCTTTTGTTCGTTCGGTCGAGCTGGCGACACGCTCATCCTCTTCTTTCTGTTTCTTGTGCAGAGCAAGTTATTTGTACATTTTTACTTGCTTGAATACTTCAATACTACAATCAACTTGTTGCAACCTACATGTCTTCAATGCAGGCTTCGCCCACACCAGCCGTGTTGTTCCGTTCCAGATTTTGAATGAGGCCTTTGTATCGGGTCTGGCGCATTCTTCCGAGGGAAATGGGACGCTGCATGCATTGGCGGCAGCGTTGCAGATACCGTAGAGCCTGTGGAACTCATCCATCGCTCGGCTTCTGCCAGGTAGTGCTAGTTTCTCTTCGCAGTTTTCAGGGTACTTCATCCATGCCCCATGGAAGATGCAGAACGGCCTTCAGAGAAAGCTTACTTTCCACTGGAAATCAGCGGAAGAAACGGAAGCAGTACTAACCACCACAAACGGCGGCACCATCACCATCACCATCACTACGACTATTACTACTACTTATAATAATAATAATAATAATAACAAAAACCGCAATAATACCAGTGCCACTACTACTACTACCACTCAAGAAGTATTGTATACCACAAAATCTTCAATTTTACCTTCACACGGACTTTGTTACCCTCATCACCTGCAACTATTTCAACAGTAACTAAGCCCAAATTGTTGTCATCTGTTAAAACTTCTGTTTCTCTCAAAGGTGAAGAGGCTTTTCTTTTCACTCCACTTATTGAAGGAACGTCAACATCACTCGCAGGAACAAACATAGGCGCCGGAGGCAGAGGTTTAACCTGTAAAAGATATTATAAATATCTCATGATCTCACTCTTTTCAACAATAACAAAGGTTTTGAAAACTATTAGATAAGTTGTGAATCAGTTATTATATGACTAAATTCACACCTCTTTTTCGCGAACAGGACTACGCCTTCTTTCAGTCTTGAGATTGTTAATATTTAAAATGGAAGAGAGTTCTGGTACGGCAATGCATATGGGTTTCTTTGAGCCATACAAAGTATAGTATAAATCCACAATATCACATCGTAAATGTGAATCATGGGAAAGTTGGCAACTGAAAACAATGTGTCAATGGAGCATTAATAAAATACAATTACTTTTATAACAAAAAGCATTATTTGAGAACATGCAGAATAACAAAGTAAAACGGCTCACGATTTCAGTGTGATGTACTTAGTACTCACTTCATGAGCGACCACAGTCTGTCCACTAATTCTTCCCTGTCCAGACGATGCTTGTGAGCGCGATCGAAAGGCGGATTTTCCACCAACAAGCGCACCAGGCTGTGCCTCACTCGGGGGTCGGGATCGTTTTCTATCAAATCCAACAAGAATACGAGATCGTCCCATCGCCCGTCCACTCTTGTGAAATCCACCAAGGCCTCCAAAGCAGCTAACCTCACATCTAAGGCAAAACGATTCGTTACTTGCACCACAATCAGAACATGCAAATATTGTAACCGAATTCACATTCTGCACCTTACCAATGAATTGTCCATAAGCAGCGTAACTGCGGAAAAGAGACGGATTACTAGGTAGATGACCAAATTTCTGTAGTTTCCGGATAGCTTTGAGGCAAGACACAGTAACAGTGAATTTGTAACATTGCAGTAATTTTTCCAGATTCAAGCACCGCGTTATTTCCTCTAAAACAAGCTTTGTGTCAGAAGCCAGAGAATCAGCCGTAATAGGAGCCCTGTTAAAAATAACACAAGTAAAACAATCAACACAAGAAGAAACGATACTTAGAGTAAAATTATATCTGTGATATATGCTGCTTAAACTATATTTTTAAATCAAATTTACAACTGAACTACAAAAAGCCAAACGAATGCTTACGAGGTTCGATTACATAAAGGAACGAGCATGGGTCATTTCACATAAATGAACAGTAATTTTACTTCACCATCACGGATTTGAATGAAATTTGGCACATACGTGACCAAAGACTAAACAAACTACTAAGCAAAACATATCAAAGTTTGAGTAGAATATTTCACCCTGTTAATGAAATACAGCTATGTAAAGTATTGCAAAATCGCTAAAAAAATGGGAACCCCGAAAACTCTCCAAAATAAGCAGGAAAAGGTATCATTTTGCAGCATTCAAAAGCCTTTATACGTTACACAGCTTAACAGGGGTCGAATTAAAAATGTTTTCAAATTTGAATGTAAAATTTGGAATTTGAGTTCTTCAAAATACACCGCTTCAAAAATGTATGTTTACAATCAGGCGCAAGTTTAAATTTGGGAGTGCAGAGGGTTCAAACGACAATCTGCATACATCGTCAACCTTACCTCGCAAGGGTTGAGGTGGCTTATAGCATCAACTATCGCTGTAGTGCCTCTGGCCGTGTTAGCACATTTTTCCCGGCGCTGGCTATAAACATTAACTTTCGCCCAGCTTGGCGCTCTTTGAGCAATCTTCCCGCCTGTTATGGGAGTTTCATGGTGTTGCAGTCAATTCTGCGGGCGCCAATATGAATTTCGCGCGTCCCACTTAAAGAAAATTGATTTCCCCGCTGTCTGCGCTCGGCATCCCTAATTTTACCGCTAGGGGCCAGACTGTATGTGGCCTGGGCGGTGGAGGCCCCTACCGCCAGCGCCAGAAGAAGCAGCAGGAGTCGCCGCCGCCCTCCTGGCCAACAGCCACTCAGCCCGGGGTTCATTACGGGGCTGTGGTGGTGTGAGGGGCTGGAGGGAGCGTGGGGCGGCACGATGATAGCGTGGCATGGCGTGGCGTAGAGTGGTGCGGTGTAGCATGAAGTCGTGTGACGTGTTTGGTGCAAAAGAGCTGCAGTTGTGGGACTGTGGCCACGTGCTCCAGCAGATCAGCGCACAGCGGGACAACGCGTCGCGGGCGAATTTGTTTCGGCAGCTGGCTCGTTTCATATTTAAGACCCCTTCTATACCTACGACTGGAGATAAGAGTATTAACAGGAGTGTAAACTTGATGTGAAAAGTCAGGAAGTGTAATTAACTCTTTAATTTTTCTTTGGAAGTTCAAGAATGCTTTGTAATGTTTTTAAAAAAGTGTTTAGCCGTCGTTTTGTGTAATTTACTATTGATGTTGCCTTTCAAAGTAAATGTGCTTGTCACTAAACTTCTTCCCTCTTCATTGTAAGAGTTTTGAAATTTGTTAAGTTTTTTTCCCTTTCCTTGACAGGCCGGGAGACCCTAGGATTCCAGTCCCTACGGTGGCAGGATTTTCAACACTCGTTCCTGTAAAGAGTCCTATGCACGTACAACCCTCGCTGCCCCACATCCTCATTCGCCACCCACCAGCCGGCCGCGCCGCACCGTAGGCCAGAAATGCCTCAAAGCTGGCCAAAAGTCCAAAAACTCAAATTACAACCCTGGCGCTGAGATTTCGCCCATCGTTAGACTAATGTCCATCCCTTTCATAGACACAGGCAGAAATTCAGTGCACCGTTCTAAATCCACGGAACTGAGCTGCAAAGTTGGGTTCAGTTTGCTTCTGATTTCTGTCGTGACGAATGTGAAACAGAAAGCCCATATTGGTACAATCAGTACTCAGGGACTTTGCAAGATACCGGTCTGCTGAATATCTTAGTTTGTAGAGAGAGGTTTTCTTTTCTTCCAGTAAAGACTATTTCCATTTTTGTGAATATTTTTTAAAATTATTGTTATAAATACAAATTTGCGCACTTGAATCCTACAATAGAGATATCGTAATTTTCTTCGAGGCTTTTAGTTGTTACTTTCGCTTACTTCCGGTTTGAGACAAATTGTTATAAGAAGAAAAAAGTGTGAGAAAAATGACCGTGTTAACCGATTACATCACATTACAGCGTTTTGTGAGATACAGGCGTTTACATTTTTTTCTACGTAGTTTGCACTGCTTGCACTAAGTACTGCGGATTGCGTCTTTCTCGCGTAGGTCACTTCCTGGCGTATGTTAAAAGAGTAAATAACATTTTTAAGACTTCTAAGACGATTTGCATTACAAAACAAACATTTATTCTTTTTAGAGAATTTCTACAAAATGCTGAAAAATAAGTATGTGAAATGCTGTTGGAGGCTTGCGATCGCCGCGACGCCAAAATACAGCAATTAGCCGTCTTTTCAATTTACCGATATTGAGAAAATATCAAATGAGCTATTTACAAGACAATCGTAAACTATAGTGACTTTGCCAGTTGGGACAAACGCAGTAGAAAGTGTGGTAAATTTTTAAAAGAAAATTTAGCTTGGTTGAATGAAAGATTTATTTTGCCATCTTAAATTCCTACTCCAGAAGATCTTGAAGATTATTCAAACCTATACACTTCATATGAAGCAAATAGTGAAGGAGCAAAAGAAGGAAAAGAAATAGGCCTTGAGAACTCCAAGCTTACATGCGCAGCTCAGTAAACAACAATTCCACGTTACCTGAATTGGTTCATCGAACGGCTTTAGTGTACCCCACAAATAAATTAGTAGGGACTGCTAAGGAACGATGTTAGCATGACTTCACTTCACAGAACTGTAACCAAAGTAAATCTGCAGTCTACTCTACCATACTGCTTTTCGAATAATTTCGTTCACTAAGTTTCTTTCGGCGCCCAGCTGAAGTTTGATAAGCAAGAGGGGTTTTGGTGGTAGCACTTGACACAATGAGTAAAAACAGGAGGCTATTTTAGTAAAACAGACATGTTTATTAACTGTTTTGATTCGATTCAACTTTGTCTCTTCGTAAGAAACAAAATTTTATGGCAAAATCCTCAACCTCCATAAATGCGTTATTGCAGAGCGATTAAGCTTCATTTCCGAAACAGAAACAGCTCAGCTAAATAAAAATGAAAAAAACAAATTATGCAAAATCAAATTAAACAACTTAGGTCTACTCTTGTTTCGATAGACAGCTTTCTCTGTAATGTGGTTTCCATGACATGCTTCTGATTATGGCAGATGGAAAGGTACGGCGCACTTTGACAACTTCAATGCAGAAATATTACATTTGTAAAGCAACTCCAAAGAAAATGAATGATTTAAATGAATTATTGATCAGAATGAATTCTCTCTCCTTGTCTTCAAAAAGGAAGTGAAAGTACTTCAAGCAGCGAAGATGAATTAGCAGGAAAAACTCGCATAAAATATCCCCTTGTATAAAATATAAATATATACATTTCTGTTGTATAACAGTTGATATTACTTATTTACATGCATTCCATTAACCATTTATCCAATTCCCTTCCATTTCTTTCCCTGGAAATGCAGGAATTTGGAGTGGAGTTTTGGCCAGGTTTCGGCTCTTCCTGGCCCAGTGTGCGCCGCCGCCGAATGAGCCGAGTGTGCACGTCGGTAAAGCTAGCACCCCCACTTTCTCAAAACTCAAACATTTTTGCGCCATAATTTTGGGCTAATTTCAGCCCCCTTCCAAAAATTTTGGGCTACTTCCCATCACCCCGAAATTACGATTTCAAATTTTGGCCGGTAAAGCTAGCACCCCCACTTTCTTAAAATTCAAATTTCTTTGCACGGTCAAAACAAGTGAATTTTGGGCTTCTGGGGGCCACTTTTCAAAATTTCGAAACACACCCCTAAACTCAAAAACAAAAACTCAAAACCACCCCTAATTCTCAAATTTCAAAAATTCTTCCGCCATGAGTTTGGAATAATTTTGGGCTCTTCAGTGACACCAAGAACATTATTTTTGGTGTCCCACAACACCCCGAAATTAGGGTTTCAAAAATAGGGGTGGTAAAGCTAGCACCCCCACTTCCTCAAAACTCAAATTTTTTTGTACGGTCGAAACAAGTGAATTTTGGGCTCCTGGGGGCCACTTTTCAAAATTTCGAAACTCACTCCCTAAACTCAAAAACAAAAAATCAAAACCACCCCTAATTCTCAAATTTCAAAAATTCTTCCACCATGAGTTTGGGATAAATTTGGGCTCTTCAGTGACACCAAGAACATTATTTTTGGTGTCCCACAACACCCCGAAATTAGAGTTCAAAAATAGGGGATGGTAAAGCTAGCACCCCCACTTCCTCAAAACTCAAATTTTTTTGTACGGTCGAAACAAGTGAATTTTGGGCTCCTGGGGGCCACTTTTCAAAATTCGAAACTACACCCCTAAACTTCAAAAACAAAAAATCAAAACCACCCCTAATTCTCAAATTTCAAAAATTCTTCCACCATGAGTTTGGGATAATTTTGGGCTCTTCAGTGACACCAAGAACATTATTTTTGGTGTCCCACAACACCCCGAAATTAAGATTCCAAAAATAGGTGTGGTAAAGCTAGCACCCCCACTTCCTCAAAACTCACAATTTTTTGTACGGTCAAAACCAGTGAATTTTGGGCTCCTGGGGGCCAATTTTCAAAATTCCGAAACACGCCCCTAAATACAAAAACCAAAAATCAAAACCACCCCTAATACCCAAATTTCAAAATTTCTCTCACGATTAGTTTGGGATATTTTGGGCTCTTCAGTGACACCAAAAACATTATTTTTGGTACCCTACAATCTCCGAAATTAAGGTTAAAAATTGTGGGTTGTTAATTTAACACCCACCCGTACTGAAAATTCGAAAATATTTGTGTGGTCGTAAACATGCGAAATTTTTGTTGCTTATCAAAATTTTGAAACTCCCCTAAGTACGATAAAAAATATTTAAAACCATCCCAATTGCAACTCAACTCAGAAAATATTGCGCCATAATTTTGGGTTCTTTAGTGTCATCAAAAAACGGCCCGAAATCAACTTAGAAAAAAACGAGGATGGAGAAGCTAGAATCTCACTATCTCAAAACTAGGAAATCCGGAGAAACTTCACTCATATTATGGGAGAATTATACCGTACACAGTGTATTTCCAACATTAAAAAAGAAAAAAAATGTATTTGTTGAGAGTTTTACCATTTATTCCGACAGGATCAATATCAAGCCTTAAAATAATTACTTTGATTCATTCCTCTGTAAACATCCAATATGGACTTGTTAAATATTTCATACAAGAAAAATTCTCTCCACCGACGAATTAAAAGATAAAATAGTTATTTAACTATACATCTACAATTCTAAAATCACAATCAAAAATATAGAAATCCAAAAATGGGAAAAGAATAATGCCTAGTGTAACAGGCAAATTACATTTTTTTCTCAATCTTTCATTCGTCAAAAAAAAAAAATCACATTTGCACGGAAATTGCTTCTCAAATTAGCTAATCTCAAATAATTTCGGGCTAGACTCTTTCATATTGAAAAATAAAGGAATAATAATCAATAGAATAACTTTTGTTTCTGCTATCCAATATTTGCGATCTTATAAAACCTGAACTACAAGGATTTCGTTCCTGGCAATAAAGGGCCATATACAACACATGATAGGGAATACGGCTATACTCATGAATCATTTTGAACTTCGCGGTTACTTTTCCAAGAAATGGAAAATTCGCGTGAGAACTACAATATACTTTTTGACCACGTTTCCACATAAGAAAAAGTAAACCCCAAAATTCTGTACCAATTCACGTAAAGAATTTATTAACTATTGCACATAAATTAGCTAATAATATTCAAATCTCAAATAATTTCGGGCTATATTAGATCATACTAAAAACGGGATATTAGTCAAAACCAGTCCATATTTTTTTTCGATATTCAACATTTCCGTTCTTATAAACACAGAAGTACTAGGATTTGCCTCATGGCAGTGCCGTGTGACATACAACACATAATAAGGAATACAGTTATACCCACAAATAATTTTACGGTTATACCCACAAATAATAATACAATATACCTTTTAACTAATTTTTCATTCCTCAAATAAGACATTACATATCAATACATATCATACATTACATATCAATATGCCAATCTCAAATAATTTTAGGCTAGCACCGCACAGTGTGTAATTTTGGCCAACTAGCTGGAAAAAAATCAATTTTCGACTGAATTGAAATAGCAAAATTGTTATATT
>JAHLJT010002406.1:20709825-20785541 GCA_031308135.1 Acheta domesticus | reverse complement strand
AGTAGTAGTAGTAGTAGTAGTAGTAGTAGTAGTAGTAGTAGTAGTAGTAGTAGTAGTAGTAGTAGTAGTAGTAGTAGTAGTAGTAGTAGTAGTAGTAGTAGTAGTAGTAGTAGTAGTAGTAGTAGTAGTAGTAGTAGTAGTAGTATAGTAGTAGTAGTAGTAGTAGTAGTAGTAGTAGTAGTAGTAGTAGTAGTAGTAGTAGTAGTAGTAGTAGTAGTAGTAGTAGTAGTAGTAGTAGTAGTAGTAGTAGTAGTAGTAGTAGTAGTAGTAGTAGTAGTAGTAGTAGTAGTAGTAGTAGTAGTAGTAGTAGTAGTAGTAGTAGTAGTAGTAGTAGTAGTAGTAGTAGTAGTAGTAGTAGTAGTAGTAGTAGTAGTAGTAGTAGTAGTAGTAGTAGTAGTAGTAGTAGTAGTAGTAGTAGTAGTAGTAGTTGTAATTTCTTTTATTGTATTATATTGTAAATTGTTTTTGAATTGTAAATGTAGATGTATTGTAAAATTGTCAACTTATGGTTACCACCTGGCAATTAACAAACATAATAGCATTTCTATTATTTGTGTGTTCAATTCCTAACACATGTCTAATTTCATGAAGAAAAACAAAAAATAAATTCTTTATTCTTTGTGGTATATTTGCATCTCTATGATAACACCAATCTTCATCGAAACCAATATGGGTTTCTAATGGAGAATTAGTTGCATTAGGAAATTTAGCATGTGCTAATACACCATCTTTTCCATAAAATTTATTGGAACACATATTTTATCATGTTGACATTGATGTTCACCATGTTTATTTGATATAATTATATCAGGTTGTAAAATATCTCTCAAAATTTAAATTTGTATGAGGTGACCATGCTTTAAATGCTAATTCAGTTAAATCTAATATTTCCTGATTTACATTACTATAATACCATTTTATTGTATTCTTATTCCATTTTTGTGAAGATGTTTTAAAATGAGTATCACGTACACCGCATCATGGTTGATTCAATAAATCAAATGTATCACTATTTAACTCTCCATCTAATGGTAATTGATAATATTCTTCAAATTTAAGAATTGCATCACTACCATCATCTTTTTCAGAATTATATCCATAATTTGCCAATTTTTGTATCGCTGATTCACTAGTAGCAACTATGATATGAACAATACATGATGCAAATGATAACTGTTTAGACCACATTTATAATATAATAATTCGTCGCTCAGATTTCAGTTCAATAATTTCAGTTTTTTTATCAGCAATAGGATATCCACGATCTTTCATTAATTCAGTTATTTTTATGAATTTTAACATGATATGTAGCTTGATTCAGTTTCGATACAACGTCCATTTCTAATGGGATATATGTTATCCATGTAAATGGACGTTTGTAACGAAACCGAATCAAGCTACGTATCATGTTAAAATTCATAAAAAAATACTGAATTAATGAAAGATCGTGAAGTGCTGATATAAGAAACGTAATACAAAATATGGAAATAATAAAGTGCTGTGGCCGCTGCTACTCGCCGCTGTGCGAGCGCACGTGCGTGGCCAGGCAGTAGTTGTTGGCGAAGAGCTTGCCGCACGTCTTGCACTGCCACTGGTCCGTGTGACGGCAGAAGTGCGTGGCCAGGCAGTGCTTGTTGGCGAAGAGCTTGCCGCATGTGTCGCACATCTCGCACGGCAGCCGGTGGACCGTGTGCGTGCGCATGTGCGCGGCCAGATAGAACTTGTTGGCGAAGAGCTTGCCGCACGCCTTGCACGTCAGCCGCTGGTCCTGTGCGAGCACACGTGCGTGGCCAGGTAGTACTTGTTGGCGAAAAGCTTGCCGCACTTCTCGCAACTCTCGCACGTCTGCCGCTGGACCGTGTGCATGCACTCGTGCGTGGCCAGGGAGAGCTTGCTGGCGAACTGCCTGCCGCACGTCTTGCACGTCTGCCGCTGGTCAGTGTGCGTGCGCAGGTGCGTGGCCAGGTAGTACTTGTTGGCGAAGAGCTTGCCGCACTTCTCGCACCTCTCGCATGTCTTCCGCTGGCCCGTGTGCGTGCACTCGTGCGTGGCCAGGAAGAGCTTGCTGGAGAATTGCCTGCCGCACGTCTTGCACGTCAGCGGCTGGTCAGTGTGCGTGCACAGGTGCGTAGCTAGGTAGTACTTGTTGGCGAAGAGCTTGCCGCACTTCTCGCACGTCTTCCGCTGGCCCGTGTGCGTGCACTCGTGCGTGGCCAGGGAGAGCTTGCTGGCGAACTGCCTGCCGCACGTCTTGCACGTCTGCCGCTGGTCAGTGTGCGTGCGCAGGTGCGTGGCCAGGTAGTACTTGTTGGCGAAGAGCTTGCCGCACTTCTCGCACGTCTGCTGCTGGTCCGCTTGCGTGCGCTTGTGCGCGGCCAGGGAGAGCTTGCTGGCGAACTGCCTGCCGCACGTCTGCTGCTGGTCCGTGCACACGTGCTTGGCCAGGTAGTACTTGTTGGCGAAGAGCTTGCCGCACGTCTCGCACATCTGCTGCTGGTCCGTGCACACGTGCTTGGCCAGGTAGCACTTGTTGACGAAGAGCTTGCCGCACGTCTCGCACATCTGCTGCTGGTCCGTGTGCGTGCACACGTGCTTGGCCAGGTAGTACTTGTTGGCGAAGGGCTTGCCGCACTTCTCGCACGTCTGCCGCTGATCCGTGTGCGTGCGCACGTGCGTGGCCAAGTAGTACTGGTTGGCGAAGAGCTTGCCGCACGCCTTGCACGTCAGCCGCTGGTCCGTGTGCGAGCACATGTGCGTGGCCAGGTAGTACTTGTTGGCGAAGGGCTTGCCGCACTTCTCGCAAGTCTGCCGCTGATCCGTGTGCGTGCGCACGTGCGTGGCCAAGTAGTACTGGTTGGCGAAGAGCTTGCCGCACGCCTTGCACGTCAGCCGCTGGTCCGTGTGCGAGCACACGTGCGTGGCCAGGTAGTACTTGTTGGCGAAGGGCTTGCCGCACGTCTCGCACGTCTGCCGCTGGTCCGCGTGCGTGCACTCGTGCGTGGCCAAGGAGAGCTTGGTGGCGAATTGCCTGCCGCACGTCACGCACGACTGCTCCTCATCCGTGCACACGTGCTTGGCCAGGTAGTACTTGTTGGCGAAGAGCTTGCCGCACGTCTCGCACCTCACGCACGCCTGCCGCTGGTCCGCGTGCGTGCGCTTGTGCCTGGCCAGGGAGAGCTCGCTGGCGAACTGCCTGCCGCACCTCTCGCACGTCTGCCGCTGGGGCGCGTGCGTACGCACGTGGGCGCGCAGGAAGGAGGCGGTCCCGAACCACTGGCGGCACCTGAGGCACTCGTAGGCCGGCGCGCGGCCGGTGGCGGCGCGCGAGTGCACGCGCGCCCACAGCACGGGCCGCCGGTTGAAGCGCTCGTACTGGCGCGGCGGCGGCTCGCCCGCGTGCGCGCGCGCGTGCTCCGCCAGGTGCCTGAAGGACTCGCACGCGCCGTGGCACACCTTGCACACCCATTGGGTGCTCTCGCTCCCGCCGCCCGGCTTCGGCGGCTGCTTCCCTGCAAGCAAACACGGAACTCTGAAAGGCGCGTGGTCAGTGGTGTAGCCATTGAACTCTCTGGCCCTCCCCTCTCCTGGGTACTTCACACAGTTACAATTTCTACGATCGAAGATAGCTTTTGCCAATGAACATATAATAGTATACTCTTCACCGTGCTTAGAATAATAGCAATTATTCACGAGTTGATGTTTACGACACGACTAACGAAGAAGCGAGGGTCGGAATTTTTAAGAGTGGGTCATTCCATATTAAATCAACACAGTTTTTTACCTCACCACTTTAGATTCCGATGAAATTTGACACATAGGTAGCATGAATGAAGAATAAGAAAACTACAAATTTTGAGTAAAATATCTCCACCCATTTGTGAAATACAGCCATGTAAATTTTACAAAATTGGGTTCCCGAAAAATTTTAAGTTGATGTAGAACTTCTCCAAATTAAGATAGGGAGCTGGAACAGGTGTCATTTTACAGCTTTCTTTATGGCCTTTTATATGATATGCAACTCAATGGGGGTTGCGATCAAACCGTTTTTCAAATTTGAATTTAAAATTTTGATTTTTGAGTTTTTTCAAAATGCTCATTTTCAAAAAAATTGAAAAAAATTCTAAAATAATCCTTATATGTTTCCAAACACATGGTGCAAGTTTAAAAATGGGACTGCAATGGGTTCATATGGTAATCTTTACTTAAAATGCACAATATTTACTTACTCTAGATTTTACTGATTTAAAATGCATTTTATTTCACATTATAAGACCTAATATATACAATTATTAATTTAGTGTTTTTTTGTTGGTGAGTGTGTTGTGTTTTATTGTTAGTTATTATTATTATTATTATTATTATTATTATTATTATTATTAGACTGCGGAACTTGATGCAATTGCATATTTTTACTGACTGTGCATATCGAAAGGAAATGTATATAACTTTATCTATCACCAAAAATAAAACAAATCTACCCTATTTTTATTTTGCATGTGTGCTATGTTTTAGTTGAACTGCGTATTTTAATGTATGCCGTATATTTAAGTTCATATACTTCAGGTTTTTGTGGAGAAGTGGATCGAAGTCAGATCTTTTCGGGTATTTCTCTTTCAACTTACACGTGGCTTTCTTCTGACAACGCGGCTATGCAAATTGAGCGTCCTTAGTACCCTTTGCACGGTTTCGGAATTTGCTTTCATGCCAATGCCAATTGATAACTGTGGAGTAATTTTTGGTGCATTAATACGAGGGTCCTTCTTTATTATTTTCACTACGAGATTCCCTTCTCGATCAGAAAATGTCTTCGGGCGTTCTCCTCCAGGTTGCAGTTCAATCGCCGAATAGGCGATTGATGTACCATGAGATTATGTCACTCACTGTGCTTTCTTCATTAATGGCATTTTGCAAAATTTTGGGCATCACTAACCCTTTGCATGATGGTGAATAACCAGCTACGCTGCTCGAAGTTAGTGTTCTTTCCTCAACGATTCATTTCGCTTAAATGTTTAGGTTCCCACGTATCTGGTCCATCAACTGTAAGGTGACCTTGATTTGTTTTATTTGTGGTGATAGGTAAAGTTATATACATTTCCTTGCAGTCATGCACAGTCAGTAAAAATATGCATGATGTTCCGCGGTCTAATAATAATAATATAATAATAATAATAATAACAGTAACAATAAAACAACACACTCACCAATAAAAAAAACACTAAATTAATAATTTGTATATATTAGGTCTTATAATGTGAAATAAAATGCATTTTAAATCAATAAAATCTAGAGTAAGTAAATTGTTGCGGTGGTGCGCGGCGAATTGAATCGCGCGCCGCACCGCCAGCACTCGGCGACAACACGGGGAGCAACGGACCGTAACAAGACCGGGCGAAAGGAGAAGAGGCAGCCAGCTAGCGAAGCCCCGGAATGGATGCGAGGATATGCCGCTGGGGGGAATAAAAGCGGGCCCCGCCGCCGAGCAGACAGGCAGTGATCTAGTAGAGTTCGGAGTGCAAAGTGGTATGGTTATTGACAAGGCGATATTTTTAGACCCGGCAATTGTGTTTTTGGACTCTCTTCTGATATATTGTTGAAACGGCTTTGTATTGTGGACATCTATTGGTAAACGGTAACCTGGCTATGTTATTTGGTTTAATTCTTTGGTTACCGGATTGTTAAAGTTTGCCTTGCTACTTTTGTTAAATAAAAACTCTGTTTGCGAAACTTCTGTGTTTTCCTGGATACAACATAAATATTGCGCATTTTAAGTAAAGATTACCATATGAACCCATTGCAGTCCCATTTTTAAACTTGCACCATCTGTTTGGAAACATATAAGGATTATTTTAGAATTTTTTCAATTTTTTGAAGATGAGCATTTTGAAAAAACTCAAAATTAAAATTTTAAATTCAAATTTGAAAACTGATCGTAACACGATTGAGTTGTATATCATACAAATGGCCATAAAGAAAGCTGTAAAATGACACCTGTTCCAGCGCCCTATCTTAATTTGGAGAGGTTCTACATCAATTTAAACATTTTCGGGAAACTAATTTTGTAAAATTTTACATGGCTGTATTTCATAAATGGGTGGAAATATCTTACTCAAAATTCGTGTTTTTCTTGTTCTTCATTCATACTATCTATGTGTCAAATTTCATCGGAATCTAAAATGTGAGGTAAAAAACTGTGTTGATTTAATATGGAATGACCCGAGTGAATAATAACCATTCTCCGCGAGTAGAAGACTATACTTCCTCTACGACTTTGAAATTGATGTTTTAAAAATACTCATCAGGTGCCTTAACCTTGAGGTATATTACACCCCAAACATGCAAAACTCTGAAATATTGCTTAATATTTTTTGTTAATTTATTGAATAAATACGCCTACAATGAAAACAAAAACATTAAGAAAAAAATTGAAATGTTTTGGGGAGATGAACGGAATTTTTTGTACATAAATAGGCCTTCAGCGTGAACATCATAACTTTAGAACTACTATCTCTATTACTTTAATTCTTTTTTAGTGTGATAACCAATGATTGCAACTAGTGCCTGAACCAAATAATATTTGTGCAATTAGTATTTACATATTTAAAAATTTTTTGTATCAGAAAGATAAAAAATCAAAAAATAAATTTTTTAAAATTATTCTCTATGAAGTAGTTGGTGCAAATGTTTAATTTTGGTTCATGCACTAGCTACACGTTTTCCAATTATAGCAAAAAAAGAATCAAAGGGTTATCATACATAGAGCCGGAGATGTGATATTTGAGGTTTACAAAGACAGCCAAAAAGTCAACTTTCGGGGAAATGGCTCTAAAGTTGGTAATGCTATATAAATATTACAGGTTGTGCCTCATTTTTGTATATCTAAATCTTCTCTTATTGTCTATCTTCCTATGAAACATGTTCTTCTATTCTTATCTTTTGGTGTTGTCTGTTTTTGGCTTTGCTTTTTTTTCTTCAGGAAAACCACATCCCTTTCCAAAAAGGGGGCATGGTTCCCCAATGCAAGTCAAAATAAATATTCAAATAAAAACCAAAGCGAAAGATCATAGAATATAACGGGCTTCGCCTTATTAAAGATTTCCACTGAGAAACCCTCAACTGAGTAGACAATGTATTTGGATTAGTTTTAATATTAACTGGTAATAATAAAACATCCTTTGATGCATAATGTATTTATGAAGTGAAGAGAAACTATTCTCAGTGTTCAATAAACAAAATGAAGGCAGAAATGTTGACCTTAAATTAATCCTTTAAATATTAAATTAAAAGAGGATTCTGAAGAGAAATAATAAATTACTGAGTAAAGCATTATTTATTTCACAATAATACACGCACTGACAATAAACTCATAGAAGTTTTTATTACAAATGTTTCCATTCTTTTCCAAATAACACATTCCTGATTTCTATAACTTATCACACCTTGATCTTATTTCTTTTCTTTTCCTAGAATGAGGATGTACATCAATTATTTTCTGACAAGATATATGTAGTGAAGGTATCAGTAGTGGTCACTTCACTAAAAAATTAAAAAGAATAAGAATTGGAAGTCCTCCAAATGTTCCCAGACAAACAGGCTTGCTTCTAATTTGTGTAGTGTGGCGCTTTGCCTTCAAGTTGATGAGAGGTATACTTTGGTTTTTCTTTCTTGGCGCAGGGGGGGGGTCATCAAATGGAATGTCTCACTGTATTTCGCGTCGTTCACGGGCGATCATGCGACTCCTATGGTCTGATTAAAATAAGAACAGACTTGGGAGGGCGCTGTGGTGGGGAGCGGCGTTGCCACGCCAAGAGCGGCGGAGCATGTGCTAGGGCGGTGGGGGCGGAGCGGCGAGGACCGCTCGGGGCGGTCGCGGTGACAGAAAGACAAGCGGTACTTACAGTGGGTGGATGACTGCAGGCGCTCTTGGCCACAAATGCATTATTCGTCCTTCTTCAAATGCCGCTCTCTACTTCCAAACAGAACGACGAAGCACATTCATTTACCCCGATCTGTCATTACAATCACAAGAATTTCCGTTAAATTTACACTATTTACAGTTTTAATTGTCAAACAAATTACTGTTACAAAGGAAACACTCCACTTATTCCAGAGTCACTTCCCTCTGATAATTGTTCCGAAGCGCTAGAACTCGAAGATTGAAGAGAAATAATAAGTTCTTCAAAATTTTGTTCCACAATTCCTTCGTCTACCCATGCTTTCGAAATAACTTTTTTAATATGACCTACCACATTGCGCCATTGTTCTGCAGTTGTACTCTCCTCATTCATGAGCTTTTCCACCTCTGGTAACGTAAATTTTGCGTTTTTTCTGCCACGTAACCTTATATTTGTGCCCAAATGTTCTCAATAGCATTAAAGTGACAGGGGTAGGGCGGCAATCGAATCACCTCATGCCCGTGTTTCTTGGCCAGTTCATCAATAGCACATACAGGAAATAGTGGCTTTAATTTTGCTACTTCTTCCAACAGTTCTGCTTTTAATAAATTTTGGATATCTTCAATGGTAAAATTTTGGCGCACCAACCATTCAACAATCTCTTGCTTTCTATTCGCTTTCTACAGTTGGTGCTTTGTTTACTACTACAGAGTGATAAGGAGCGTTGTCCATTACTATTTTCGAAGGTTTCCTCAAATTTGGTATCAATTTTCTTTCAAACCACTCGCGAAACGTATCTTGATTCATCTCCTCGTGGAAGTCGCCCGTTTTCCTTGACCGAAAAACTAAAAGCGTTTTCTATAAACCCTTCAGAAGTTCCAGCATGAACTACAATTATTCTATTTCCTTTACCAATAGGCACTACCATTGTTCCTTTGACAGTCATCAGTCCATCCTTTGCTGCACGTGTGTCCTGCGTTTATCCACGTTTCATCTAGCCACACGATGTCATCTAAATTTTCTTTTAATAGCCTCCTTAAAAACTCTACCACGCCACGCCACAATATCTGAGCGTTCCATTAGAACTTTTCTACAACTTATATTTTTGAATTTAAATCCCAGGTCATGTAACACAGTTCTTAAAGGAGATTTGCTACCCTGAAAAAGATCACTTTCAGCTAAGGTTCCTTTGAGCTTCTGTAATGTAGGGAGCTCCTTCCGGGAATAGTATTCATAAATGTGTCGGCGAATTGCCTCACTCTGAAAGGAATCTATGTTTGTCACACGTTTTTCGATTTTTCTCTTCTTACCTGGCGTTTTTAACTGAGGCGATTCCCCTTGCTCTTCCTCTGCTCTCATTTTCTCTTTACCTACTTTAAGAACAGTGTCTTTGAAAATTTTTGAAGCTGCTGCAATTCTCTCCACAACTTTGCTTACGGCCAACAGCGGACCTTTGTTTGTTTTTTCTTGGTGGAAATACTCTCTCGCATTGCAGCATATTTCCCGTGACTGTCCTCGCAATGGAACATCTCGACCAAAATTCTTTCATTCTTTCGGAGGATGTTTTCTAGGGCGTCCTCTCTTACTGTCACTACCTTCCGACATTGTACGCACAAATTTATATAATATATATATATAAATTTATATAATATACGCCACAAATTTATCTGACCGTAATAGAAGCACTACTCACGATAACACTGCTCAGAACAACAACAATGAAGGAACCAAAGCACAAGATAATTTTTCTTTAGTTTAGCGTCTCGTCACTGACCAGCAACTGGATGTTGCTAAGCGAAGCGGACGAGAGGGACCGGAAAGGCCCTCTAAATCTGTCATCGCGCCCCGTCTCAACCCCGCGCGCCATGCGCCGGCCAGGGCGAAACCGCCCGGCCGCCCGGCCGCCCGGCCGTCGGGCCCGCGCGGTTCTGGTTACACTCCGCCGTGGAAACCACGCAGCGACGTGCCTCCCAATACGCAGCCGTCGTTGGTTGAACACTGCACTCTCCACTGCAGCGCTCCAAGGTCCCAAGTCGATCTTATTTTAATCGCACCATGAGTACACAAGATTTATCCACTTTTTACCTTCCCGCAGTGGAAGGTCCTTAAAGAAAACCAGGTAGTGGTGGATAGTGAGCGCCCGGATCTCGTTCTCGCGCGGGGGCTACACTCCATCATTGTGGATGCAACGGTGGTGGCGGCGCCGCCGGTAAGCGCTGCGCCGGCTACGCCTCCACCGAAATGATACCGCTGGTGGTGGGTGCCCTGGGCGAATGGTACCCCGGAAGCGACGCTGCGCTCCTAAAGGTCTCGAATGGCTATCAGCTGAAAAAACTAAGACAGCGTATCATAGCTGAAGCCATCACTGGGAGCGCGGCGTGCTACTTCGCCCACACAGCCAGGCCCTACCTCGCCCCGCGCGAGTACAGAT
The DNA here is from genome assembly GCA_031308135.1 of Acheta domesticus. Lineage (NCBI taxonomy): Eukaryota > Metazoa > Arthropoda > Insecta > Orthoptera > Gryllidae > Acheta > Acheta domesticus. Next base: position 20,775,218 of record JAHLJT010002406.1, on the reverse strand, counting down.
TGTTGACAAGATCTGTGCCCCCCGCCCTCACCGCACCAACGGCAGCAGCAGCAGCAGCAGCAGTACCGGCGATGCACTCGCGTCACAGACGCCACACTCGTCTCTCACGGAGCAGAACTCTTTTCCTTAACTTTTAAACTTTTTTCTTAGCTATTAACTCTTTGTTTTTCTCTCTCTCTTCTTGAACCTTTAACATTTTGTTAATTTTTTAAATATATTTTCTTTAATTGTTAACTATTGTATTAGAAAAAGTCTGAATAAAATTCTTTCGTACGTATACACAGAGTGATGTACGTAGTAGGGAAAGTTACGTTATGCTGCGCGAAAAAATGGCCAATTTTCGGCGGAAAAAAATTCATTGCCGGGCCGTGATAACGGAAAAGTGGATCAAACCAGTTACTAAATTAAGAAAAAAATCCCCTAACACGTGGTGTAGCCCGGAACCCTCTTTTGTGGGTCCTTGATATCGAAAAACCAATTGAAAGAAAAACGTCAATCTGTCCGTCTGTCTATGAACACTGCTAGCGCTTAAACCATACGTACGATTTCTTCCAAAATTGATATTCCCCGGTCGATCTGCTTCTAGTTGAAGCTTTGAGATTTTGAAAAAGATTCTTCAAAATTTGAGGATACTTTACATGAAGTCCCCCGGATATTTTCAAAATTTTCTCAGAAATGGCTACAAATTTTTTCTTTAAATTTCTTGTATGAATAGAGTAAAATACACTTATTAACATGTCATAGGTCTGATTTTCACGGATAACTCTGGATTTTCGAAAATTGTGAAAGTTTGAATTTTTTTCGGCGTCTTTCTCCAACTACAAAACTGAAGATAGAGATTTTTCCTTCAAATAAAATGTGTTCTCCAAACTAAGTTCTTTGTTTAAGGTCATGTACATTGTTTTGAAAATGTTAGTAGTTTTCGCGCAATATTGCGTGCAATATGTGCAATTTTAAAAAATTACAAAAACTAGATTTTCTCAAAAACGGCTCCAAATTTTGTCTTTAAACTTTTGGTAGAGATAGTGCTAAATGCACCCTATGATATGACATAAACGCCATACTGCTGTATCCTTTTGTTTTTTCAAAAATTACAAAAATGTAAATTTTTTTACTTTCTCACGTCGTTAATATTTACACTAGCGGCGAATTGTTCACATTATTATATTTATGAGTACATGTGCTTTAAATAATGTCAAGTAAAGTTTATCGAAAACACAACCGTTTTCTGTGAAAAGTAGCTCAAAATTTCGCATTTTCAGAAACGCGTAAACGTCATTTTCTCATATATGGCTGAAAAAAATTCTTCAAACTTTTCGATGGGATAGTGCTAATAGCACCCTTTAATATGACGTAAAGTTTATTTTGAGTTTTTTTTTGTTTTTTCAAAAATTGCAAAAATATTTTTTTTGTCTCTCACGTCGTTTATATTTACATTAGCGGCGAATTTTTTACAATATTATATTAATGGGTACATGTACTTTAAATAATGTTAAGTAAAGTTTATCGAAAACAACCGTTTTCTGTGAAAAGTAGCTCAAAATTTCGCAATTTCAGAAACGCGTAAACGTCATTTTCTCATATATGGTTACAAATTTTTTCTTGAAACTTTTGTAACGGATAGTGCCTTCTTAGTAACGGATAGTACTCTTTATTATAGCGTAAAGTTTACTTTGAGTTTTTTTTGTTTTTTCAAAAATTACATAATTGTTTTTGTGTTCTTTAATATTCTAAAATTAATATTTTCGTTCTACCAATACGAAACCGAAAAATTAAGGAAATCAGCAAAACAATGTACTTCTGGCGGTGATAGATGGTAGCTGGCAAGAATGAGTACGTAGCAATTCCGAATAGCTAGCGAAGACCCAAGGAAATAGAAAACTAATACGGGAAAGTCTGTGCCATTCTGTAGCACCACTAGTTACTTTGCCGTATACGTACGTATATACGGAGTAATATACGAAGTATAGGGAAAGTTATGTAAAGCTGCGGAAAATCGATTTCGAGATTTCAAAGGAAATACACGTTTTGAGGTCCCCTGATATCGAAAAAGTGGTTCTATTAAAAACGTCCGTCCGTCCGTCCGTCCGTCCGTCCGTCCGTCCGTCCTTCCTTCCGTGAACACCACCAGCGCGTAAACCATACGTGCTATTGCTTCCAAAATGGATATTCCCCGATCGATCTGCATCCACTTGTGGCGCCTCGATTTTGAGAAACTTCCTTCAAAATTTGAGTGTACTTTACGTGAAGTCCCCCGGACATTTTCAAAATTTTCTCAAAAACGGCTCCAATTTTTTTCTTTAAATTTCTTGTAAGAATAGATTAAAATACACTTAAGGTGGCATAGGTCCCATTTTCATGGTTAACTCTAAATTTTCGAAAATTGCAAAAGTTAGACATTTTTTCGGCGTCTTCCTAGAACTACAAAATTGAATACAAAGATTTTTCCTTCAAATAAAATTTGTTGTCCAAATAGAGTTCTTTCATTAAGGTCATGTACATTTTTTGAAATTTTAACTAGTTTTTGCGCAATATTGCACACAATAATTGAAATTTTAAAAAATTACAAAAACAAGATTTTCTCAAAAAGGGTACCAAATGTTTGCTTTAAACTTTTGATAGAGACAGTGCTAAATGTGCTCTATGAGATGACATTCCACTATTTTTTTGTTTTTTAAAAAATTACAAAAATGTAGTTTGTTTCACTTGCCTCTCGCGTTGTTAATATTTACATTAGCGGCGATTTGTTCACATTATTATATTAATGAGTACATGTGCTTTAAATAATGTCAAAGTTTCTCGAAAATTGAATAGTTTTCTATGAAAAGTAGCTCAAAATTGCGCATTTTCAGAAACGCTCAAACGCCATTTTCTCAAAAATGGCTTCAAAAAAATTTTGCTCAAACTTTTCGAACGCGTAGTGCTAATTGCACTCTTTAATATGGCGTAAAGTTAATTTCGGGGTATTATATTTTTTCCAAAAATTACAAAAATGTAATTTTTTTTAAAGTTCTCTCATACGGTTAAAATGCACATTTCCATCAATTTGTAAACACTATTGAATTTGTGAGTGTAAGTGCTTCACATGAAGTTTTTCGAAAACTCAAAACTTTTCTGTAAAATAGAGCTTCAAATTTCGAATTTACAGTAGAGCTTAAATGCCATTTTCTTGAAACGGCTCCAAATTTTTCACCGAAAATTGGCATTTAGGGCAACGTTTAATTTTTTTTATATTCTTAAAATAATAGTTTTGTTATTCTATTGGAAAATCGAAAACTTAAAATGTCGAAAAATTTTAGGCGATAGATGTAGATGAAAAAATGTGGGCGGTGATAGATGGCAGCTGCCAAGATTATTGGCAAGTCCGAAAAGCAAGCCGAGACCAAACGAAACAGAAAACTAATACGGGAAAGTCTGTGACATTCTCTCATCCATTGACAGTCAGCACCATTAGTTTCTTTTTCCTTACCACAGCCCGGCAGTAAGTTTTTGTGTCGAAAATTCGCTGTTTTCAATACTTTCTCTTGAGACAAAGGGCGAACTAGTGGTGCTACAGAATGGCACAGACTTTTCCGTATTAGTTTTCTGAACAAATCGCCGCCAATGTAAATATTAACGACGTGAGAAAAAAATATGTTTTGTAACTTTTGAAAAAACAAAAGAATGCAGCAATTGGTGCTTATGCCATCTCATAGAGTACATTAAGCACTATGCTTACCAAAAGAGTAAACAAAAAAATTGGAGCCGTTTATGAGAAAATCTTGATTTTGTAATTTTTTTAAATTGAACATATTGCATGTAATATTACGCGAAAACTACTAAAATTTTCAAAACAATGTACATAACCTTAATGAAAGAGTTCACTATGGAGAACCAATTTTGTTTGAAAACATCTCTATCTTTAAGTTATAGGAAGTAGTTATAGGAAGAGACCGAAAAAATTTCAAGTTTTTCAATTTTCGAAAATTCAGAGTTAACCGTGAAAATCGGACCTATGCCACCTTAACAAGTGTATTTTACTCTATTCTTACACGAAATTCAAAGAAAAAAATTGGAACAGTTTTTGAGAAAATTTTGAAAATATCCGGGGAGGTTCATGTAAAGAACCCCCAAATTTTGTAGAATGTTTTTCAAAATAGCGGCGCCTCGAGAGGAACCAGATCGGCGAGGGAATATTCATTTTGGAAGAAATCGTACTTACGGTTTTGGCGCAACGGTTGTGCACAGACTGACTGACTGACTGACTGACTGACTGACGGACGGACGGACGGACGGGCATTTTGCTTTCAATTGGTTTTTCAGTATCAGGGACCCACAAAACAGGGATTATGGCTACACCACGACTTAGGGGATTTTTTTTCTTAATTTAGCAACTGGTTTTATCCACTTTTTAGTTATCAGGGCCCGGCAATGATTTTTTTCTATCGAAAATTTGCTGTTTTCTCGCGCAGCGTTACGTAACTTTCTCTATACTACGTATATTACTCCGTATATACGTACGTATACAGGAAAGAGAAAAGTGAAAGTGAGTCAAATAGCTTATGACGCTTCTGACCTAGCTTGTACATAAGGAATTCCCTGCAAAATTACATCCACGTGTATGCAGAAGACCAATAAGCACAAAGCTTGCTACCACTACTGCTCCAACAGCCAGTCACCATGCCTCCTATCTTTTGAAAGTTTATTGTTTGAGTATATCGGCAAATTTTTGAAGGGCTGTGAGTTTTAAACCTCCCAGGTGCACATAAACTTTATTTGAAGAAAAATGACTATGTTACTGAATTTTCCAAAAGTATAAAACATTATTGTAGAATTACAGAAGAGCTGTGACATTTGACTCTTTTTTAGTTTACCACTGCATTACCTTGCAGCACAACCTATATCTGTTTTGTCAACCCTCTTTTTTGAAAAAAGAAAAAAAGAAGAAGAAAAAAAATTGCTTTATCATTTGTGCAAATGTCAGTTACGAATAATATACTTTTAGAGATCAATTAATTGGTAATAATAAAAATATATATTCAACGTTTAGCGGCCGTCCATAAATTACGTAACGCAAATTTGTAGTATTTTGAATATCCCTTCTCCCTCCCATAATGCATGCTTGACAGTTGCGACAAGACCCCCCCCCTCCCCAATTACAATAAGTAAAAATCAATTACAAAGCAGAAACTAGTTGTATTAATTTTATTTGTGTTAAAGATTAAAAATTATAATAAATAAAGTGAACATTAGTTGGTGGTACGGACTGCACATAATCAGCGGCTTAGTTAGAGGGGGGCGGGAGCGCGGGGGTGGGGGGCGGTCTGCCTGTGGCAGATGTGGCTGTGGCTACCTGGCCTGGCAGATGTGGCTGCCTGTGGCCTGCTGGCCGTCTGTAGAAATTTTATAGTTGAAATGACATAATTCTTTATTTAAAAATTATATTAAATTATTCTGAATTACATACAGATTTTAATACGCTATAAATAAACATTATGTGCAAATATACTTTCATATTTTTTTATAATATATACACTACAGAGTAATAAATATTTTTATATTTAATTTATGGGGGAGGGTGATACAATTAGTTTTGCCCCAGATGACACCAAATGAAGCAATACCAGGGCAAATAACAATAAGATTGGGGACAATTTCTGAATGAAAGAAGGACATGTATGGGAAAAAATTTCTGGCAAGACAAGCACACGCCATCGTGGACAACGCATAGGTTGAGTCTACTGAGCCAACTTACCTGGATTCTAGAATATATCATAGTTCAGTTTTGGATGTTTTCTTCATAATACACACGATTCATTCATTGAAAAATACTTCCATTATTGTATCAATTTATACGACATAACTTCTTTAATTTATTATATTTTTAATTTAATTTGTTAATTTGATAATATTTTTGTAAAGGACTGAATGAAAGAAATTATTTCAGCAAATGTTCCAAATTTTAAAAATAAATATCATCATTATGTAACACTGAAATATGATCCCACTACCCCTATGTAATGCAGTGTAGTGCTGCCTCAAACCTCCTCCCCCACTCTTTAGCGTTACATAATTTATGGACGACCCCTAACTTATTTTATGATAACAAACATAACACTTGATTATTGTGTTACATGATATTAACTCCAAAATAAAATCTTCTGATTCCACAAGTCCTATGGCATTCGTTAAAAACTCTTCATACCCAAGGGATATGTAGTCAAAGTTAATATGAAATTACAATTAAGGATAAAATCAGCTACTTTAGGAGGATCATTCATAGTTTACTCACCCTTGCTGAACTACAGATATGACAGGTGTCACAGTAGCTCCAAGAGCTTCCACCAATGCAGCTCGATAATAATTATCTGAGAACCTGTTCTTACTATTGTCATTATATTTGAATAAATCCAATAAAAAGCGAATCACTTCTGGGGGACATATTCCGTGTGCATTCCGCAATCCTGCCATTGCAACTGGAATTGTCTGCAAAATGCACCAGTTCAACAGTACATGAGAAAATAGATTCCTAAGAATAAGAAGTGAAAAATAATATAAAGAGATCAAATAAACATTAAATATTATTATGATCTTGAGTACATTTGTTTTTTACTCTATTTTTACCATATGAATGGTTTGATGATGTTTATGTGAATTAATTGTCATTGGAAATGGCCGGTTATCAGGGGAAATTAGAGAACCCTGACAAAATATACCATCACCCCACATTGGCCACCGTAGCTTACTTGGATCAACTGGGCCCTTACTCCCAGTTTGATGAGATGCTTCCCCACATGAGTCTTACACAATTAAAATAATATTAATATTATTACGAAAGTAATTTTTAAGTCTCAATTTACAAATGACTTATGTGTTCAGCAGCAGACTTCTATAATAAAGGATATTTTAGTCCTATACTTGGGTTTTTATTTCTTGGCGTTTGGGTGGGGGGGTCTTCACAATGGAATATCTCACGGTACTTCGTGTCATTCTCAGTCGTACCGCTGGGAGTCACATGATAACGACTGTATCGAGCAGTGCTGACAATCATGCAACTCCTAGTACGATCGAGAACGACGTGAAATACCATGAGATATTTCCATTCTGAAGGCAAACCCACATGCGCCAAGAAATAAAAGGCCAAGTATAAATTGCTTTTCATCCCACCAGAAGATCTCTATGTTTGTTTTTAACTTTCCTAATGCTGTGAGCATGTGTAATGGGTAAGAGGGGTCTGCATGGACTTCCTTTCTTCACCAATAAAACTTGTAATTAAGGAATAAGAAGAGGAATAATTAATATTTTCTTCAAAAATAAAGGAGCTTTCAGTTTCTGTACTATTCGTTGGAAATTAATTGGAATTTGTTGGAAATTAATGATACATTAATATAAAATCTCCTTCACACCAATTAATTTTATTTCAAACTACATTTAACTTTTACGTCAAACTTTTCAACAAGCTCAATGTTGTCTAGATCATACCATTCTTTTCAAATTTTATAGTATCATTCTATACCATTCTTTTCAAATTTTCATTGCTCACTAGCACTGCTGCACCACACTACTCACTTTAATGTTGGAAACAAGTTTTTAAACCAAATCAATCTCAAAAGCAAGGTTCTATCAAAACAAAGGTAGAAACATACAAGCAAATGAATCTGCAACGAGATCTAACAAGCCAGACTGAATTTCCAATATATTTCTTTAAAATCACAGTTAATTTTGAAGGGTGCTTCTGTAACACCAACCGCTAATAAAGAGGGTTCTGGCAGACAACAAACAAATTAATTTTTTATATTGAAACTTGCGAAATTTAAAAAACTGTTTCTAAATCTGCAAGTGCAAATTATGGATAATTTTGACTCATTAAAAAATTACTAACACATCAACTAATGTTTTCTCATCCTATTTATTAAAAAATAGAATGTGCGGTGCAGCTTGACCCTTTTAGCATTACAATGATTTAATATCTCAATAACAAAGAAAATAAATCTTACCTTCTGAAGAAAATAATGATGCAGGTTTGTAAAGTTGTTTTGTCTTATGATATGTGGACAGGAAAAAGAACCAAACAATTTTCTAAAAATTGCTAGCATCGCTGGAGGTCCAGCCCAGTTAGCAACCATAGCATTTGCAACCTGCAAATGTTCAAATTATCTAAGAATATTACATTATTAAAGAATGTACATTTAGACTATTTTGCTTTATTAGCATTCAATGTAAATTTCAACCTTTCATCAATCACACATTCTTTTACAAACACAAAAAAGTATTTGAATGAATTTTTGAGTGAAAATGCAGTTGATGTAGATGTACACAATAAGTAGTGACTGGAAAAATATGTAGTATTAAACGTCAAAATATGTACATAAATATGTAATGAAAACAGTAGGAATATGTAATAAAAATGTAAAATCGGATATAATATATAATATTAAAATTCTCTAATTAAAAATAATTTACGTAGTAAGAAATTACATTTAAAAAAACTACTCACTTTACATAATACAACTTTCTCATCAATAGCAAAAATGTAATCTATTATAATCCAGGACCGTAGTTTACCAGCCAGACTAATCGCAATAGAAGCCATCACACACTCTGGCCAGATCTATGACTGGGAAACATACACTTTAGCATCTTCATCGAAGTGTTACACACCAGCGATCGCAAATTTTTCTCGGATATTAAAGTTACAGATCACAAAATGCAGGGTCAATGATATTTTGGACACACAGATTTCCCCAATGTAGGAAAAATACTGATAAAAAAAATACATCTCATAAAAAGATATGAAATTAAATTGAATACAAAACAAAAGTTGAAGATAAATTTGGAGAAATTTTTGAGAAAATTCTGAAAATCTCATTGAGGCTTCGGGGAAAGTATCTCCACCCTCCAACACAAAATATGTTTCAAATTCAAAGGGCCGTGACATCAGCTAGAATGATTGGTGAATATCAATTTTGGGGTAAACCTTACCTATGGATTAGACATTAGTGCAGTTCACAGGCCATCAGACACTTTTGTTGTCAATCAATTTTCTGATATTATGGACTCAAAATATAGGTTCTGTGTTCACAACTTGGAAGATAAAGTTATTTAGTACATATATCTACACGATTTATCCAGTTTTTCAGTACCAGGGACCAATAATACATTTTGTACCATTTTTTGCTACAGCATTACAAAACTTTCTCTGTACTTCATAAGTAATATGCAAGAATGCAAACTGATGGTGCAACAACAGCACATACTTTCTTGCACTTAGTGATGTTTACACAATATTACAATACTGCAATTTCTGTCCATATCAACACATCCAAGACATCACTTGTAAAACTCATTACAAATCACAGAAATTGAAGTGTGAACACTAATTCTTTTAAAGTTAATATATAAAAAACTTAAAGCTAATTAATAAAAATTAACACTAATATATTTTCAATCAAGTTCATTACTTTCAAATACTATTAATTACTCCAACCTTTATCAATTGTTTTGAATAAAGATAATAAGAGTTAAGACCTGATTTTTTTAATCATATGGAAAGTTTAATACGGAAAGATGATTGTCCACTAGTAAATTGTGATGATTATCATTCTGCCCTTGAAATCTGGTTTACCCATAGTGGTGAATGTATGCAAACTCTTGATGAAATTGAAGCTAAATATAATTTTTCTAAGCAGATTATGTGGCAATTAATCACAATTTGCTATTGTATAATTGGTTTACATTTTTTATGGCAAACCCACTAGAGTTACTTATTGATCACTTTCATCACAAAATTCTTGATCTTCAGAAATAAGTTCCTAAATACATCATGCCGAAATCTGTCACTGAATATCCACCTTGGTTTCCCAGTAATATGATTAAATTACTTAAACTGAAATATTATGCACATGTGATATTTAAAAATGGTTTTAATGATTCAGATTATTCAAATTTGGTAAAATTATGCAAAACAATTCTACAGCAGATTATATGAATTACATTAATGTGACTGAAAACCAAATTATGTATAAAGTAAAATCGTTTTGGAAATTTACAAATTTTTTGAGAAATACAAAAAGGTTCCTGAATTTGAAGTTTTTTAATGATAAAAAGGCTAATAATGGGCACAAAATAGTTGATATATTTGCTGACTTTTTGAAAACAGTGTTATGTATCCAGTTATCACACGTTTTAAATAATTTCTAAGAAAATTCTGTTATAAATGTAAGCTTCATGTATATTAGCCAATATGATGATTTTGTTACTGTAAGGTTTTGTCTTGGTGTTACGGGAGTACGGGATACCAAACGGAACTGATTTTGACTCCTTCTTCTTTCCTGTTGAAATTGTTCGGATGTTTGAAAATTTCTATGGCTTCCCGTTGTAAGCGGGCGTGGTAGTGGTTTGTAGTGGATAAAATCCCTGTGTTGTGGAATAAGATGGCATGTTCTTTTCCCGAAAGAGCATGTTCAGCGACCGCGGATCTTTCGGTGTAGCCGCTTCGGCGGTTCCGTTTGGCATCCCGTACTCCGTAACACCAAGACAAAACCTTACAGTAACAAAATTCCCAGCGCCACTCCCATCTCAGTCGATGCCCAATCGCAAGCCAGCCCGCGAAGCGACAGCCAATCAGAAGCCAGCGCGCGAAACCACCCCCATCCGCTACCACCACCCGCGGCCTATTAATACCGCGGACGAGACCAGCACGACGTCAGTCGCCAGTTGTCGCCAGTAAGCCGCTGTCCCGGACACTTCGCCCGAGACCTCGCCACTGAAGATGCCCACCGCAGTCGTGGGCGAAACGTTTGGCAGTTCCAAGCCAATTGGACCACGGCCCATCAGCCCGGAAGACATCACGAAAACTTTTAATTGTTTTTTAATATTAAATACACGAATTAATAAAATGTTAATTTTTACAAAGCAATGTGTTTATTATGTAGTTTTGAAAATTCTTGTTTAATATTTAATTCTCAAAATGTTTAACCAAAAAGTGAACCTCATTTTACGAAAAAAAATGGATGATCGACATTCTACGGAATTATTTTATAATCTCTGAAATTTTGAAGACTATAATATCGAATATATTACTGATGAAATGCTAACATAGGCGTAGATACGTGAGCTTTCGTTCAGTGAATATATGTATATTCTATACCTCGCAACATGGACAAAAATAATGATTATCAAATAGGTTTTCAATCTTTTCTAAAAGTCTAATTTGTACACACAAGCTCTACTAAATAAAACATCTTCATCTTATCACTGCCACCATCTCGTAGTTCAGCAACAACTGTACTTTTAAAACATCCCTTGTGGCATTGTTGCGGAAATTTCAATACAGTTTTGCAGATTGCTTGAAAGAAACACATCAATACATAATAAACCAATATAAAATACATCAATACAACACATAAATATAAAATACTATTTTAGTTCAAAGTATTAATCTCATAGAATCCTATTTGCTTTATAATTGTCATAAATATAAAAATAACATTGCGTGACTAAGTTTGACATCCAATTACTCCACAAATACGCATATTTTGGAAGAATTCAACATGACCTTATTTGAAGATGTTTTTAATGAGTATATTTCATTAAGAAAAACAATTTCGGAACTGTAGTTGTAGGAAGAGATCGAACTGAATTTTTGCAAAATCAGGCATTTCAATGAACATGAAACCTACACCCCTTCTCTTAAGCTTCTTTTATGCTAAGGTCCCAATTTAATAAAAAAAATGTGCGGTTTTTACGAAGAAATGGTTTAATGAAAATAAAATTGCCTATGTTTGACACAAAATTTCACAAAAAAAAAGCTCATGTTTTTGAAAAATTGAACATGACCTTATTTGAAGAACTGTTTTTATGACCATATTTCATTGAGAACAACAATTGTATCCTAATTGTAGTTGTAGGAAGACACCAAAAAAGATTGAATTTTTTCAATTTTCGAAAAATCAGAGTTTTTCACCGTCATGAGACCTGCACCATTCTCTTAAATGGCTTTCAGACTATCCACCAACAAAATTTAGTCCAAATTGTTGGTGCCAATTTTTTTAAAATTTTGAAAATGTCCCAGGAGCTTCATGTATAGTAATCCCCAAAATTAAAATATCGATTTCAAATTCAAGGGGCCACGAGATCAGTCAGATCAATCGGAGAATATCAATTTTGGAGAAAATCGGCTGAACGGTTTAGTCGCTAGCGTTGTTCAAAGACAGACGTTTTGCCTTCAATTGGTTTTTCGGTATCAAGGAGCAGCCAAAACAGGGTTTCTGGCTGCACCACGTGTTGGTTTTTTTTTCTTAATTTAGCAACTGGATTTATCAATGTTTTCATTATCAGGGCCCGGCAATAATTTTATCTGCCGAAAATTCGCCGCTTTTCGCGCAGCATTTCATAACTTTCCCTATACTACGTATATACGTACGTATACGGGAAAGTAAAATCGCAAAATTATCCACAAACAGCGATGCCTTTACAGGTTTTTCGCACGATCGACGCTATACTTTTTATGGCAATGGCAAACACTTAGCACAGACCCTATGGGAGATGCCATTTTCAAGAGTGTGACTGCTAGACAGTTTGTCACCGAAGCGAACTCGGAGAAATTTATTCGATTAGAAATTTTGGACGAATAAGGGGAGCTCCCCCTCAATCTCCACGAGTGCAAGGTTTAGAATGCCATACCACCAAGTGGTATCGTAGACCTTTTCTATATCGAATAGTAAGGTCAAAAGGTGTTGTCTCAGCTCGAACGAGGTTGAAATTTCAGTTGCCAAATCGACGAGATGGTCCAAGGTTGACCGGTGTTTCTTGAATCCGCAATAGATTGGTGTGAGCAGGTTTCTACATTCCAAAGTCCAGACCAAACGCGAGCGGCGTTTTGTCATATTGCGCAGCGAGTTCCTCAACAATCATATCTGGAGAAGTGATCATTTCTCCATTTTAAAGAGAAATGGCCCCGTATCTGTTGAAGAGTGGCCTTTTATCTGGCGAATTCTTCTCCATACCAGGCGTGGTGGCGTGTGGCAGTTGAGAGAGGAGACGTACACTCTCCATGATGCATTTTTGCTATCTAAAATTGTTTTCCTAACTTTCGCCCTCCATCTTTTATATTCAATGTGGTTATCCACAGTTGGATAATGTCTGAGACGTGCCAGTGCCTTTTTACGAGCACTGGCCGCTCTAGAGCAGTTCACATGCCACCAAGGGACTAAAGGGTGTCATTTACCGTTTGATTTCGGAATTGCAATAGCAGCAGCAGAGAGTGCCATTAAAATGTACAGTCATTTCATCCATATTTTCGAAGGGACCATCTGACAGGTTAACTTCATTTTGGAATGTCGACCAGTCAGCCCGTTGCACGATCCATTGAGGAGGCGAACAAAACCACGGCGAAGTTGATCGATGTGGATAACAGTAGGGAAATAGCCCCTTCCATAGAGATATTCTAATATGGTCCTTCGCATAGCAGTAGCAAGTGAAGAGCTGCAAAGGACTACATCAATTGTCATGCTCGAATTCGTAGCTAAGGCAAAATGTGTTGGTTCCCCAGTGTTGAGAATCACCAGATTCATGGTGTCGATAAATAATTCGAAAACGGCACCCCTTTGACAAGTACGAGCACAATCCCAAAGAGAGCCGTGGGCGTTTACATCGTCAACAATCAAGGAAGGTGTGGGCAATTGGTTTAGTAGACCTAGGAGGTCATCGACCGACACCGTTTGTCCTGAGGGGATACAGATGTTACATACAGTGAGTGTGAGGGACGGAAGGTATACCCGCCCGCCCGCACGCGCACACACACTGTTTGAAAGTCGGTCTGAACGGGGATTTCTGCAAAAAAGCAGCGAATCGTGGACCAATGTAGTAACTCAGCCGTGAGCACGGAGGTCGCCATCGACACTAACCCTTGCAAGGAGTAAACCCGGGAAAGTGTAGGGGGCGTGGTAAAACAAGATGCGTTTCCTGTAAACCAAAAATTGAGGGCGTATAATGGGACAATTTTAATTCGTCCCGTAGGAGAGAAAATCCATTAAGGTTCCAGGATAAGAGCGCCGTAATTTAAGCAGTCGTTAAGGAGACTTTTTCTCCTCCTTTTCCCTTTTTCGCCTCTGCTGCCCCAAGAGGAGGGGCTCGAAGAAGGGGGCCAGTGTCCATCCCGGCTGAAGATTCCTCCGAGGCAGACCCATCCTGATCACTGCTCGACAGGCTGAGAGATCGCTCAGAGCGAGTCTCAGGAGTCGGGGTAGGTGGTCAAGAGTTTGGAGGATCTATCAATCTTTAACCTGTCAAGGCCAGAAGGCCGAGTGTCATCAACCTTCTTGCGGGGTTGAGAAGAGGATTCTTGGTCCGACTTCGTGTGTGTTCCTTTCTTGGGTGTTTTGTATTTGGAGGGAATTATTATTTTCCCAACTTGCAGAGGCAATGTCTCCTCAGGGAAGTCCACTGGGGATACCTGGCAACAGAAGTGAGCTACTAGAGGAGTAGCAGATTGAAATGAATTGCCTTCTTTCACGTGGCGAGACTCAGGCCTTGAGGCCTGCTCTTCGGTATGATCACGCAAATTTCGCTACGCTCCTTTCACCAGCTAGAGGAGAAAGAAGGTATTTCATGGGCGACGAAACAGGCGATTTTGAATTTTGCTCAGAGGCGTCATTTAGGCTTGAGGATCTTTTACATGCAGTAAATCTACTAACATTGGACAGCCGGCTTTACTTCCCCTCCGAAGGAAAGCGTACGAAGGATTTTTTTCGCCCCTAAAAATCCATGACTTCGATCAGGTTTGAACCCGCGAACTTGGGTTTAACAGTCCGGTACGCTAACCGTTACCATCGCCGCCATGCAGATGAAGTCTGAACCTCGCTGTAGCTTTCACCAGTGTTCGCTAGAGTGCTAGAGAAAGAACGCATGAGTTCTACAGGGTTTTTCACCAGGTATCGGCGTTTCGCTTCCGGAAAACACTTTCCCCGTCATTCTAATCTTTTGGATCTCCCTCTCATTTACGTGGGGTATTTGTTAGAGTCGGTCGCATGGTCTCCTTCACACAGTTAACACAGAGGAGTGGTGATGCACAGGGATTCGAATCATGCGTGGATTTACCGCACTTTGCGCAAGCTAGGGCTTACAGCCATGCTCCGTTGTTGGGTATGGCCGAACCTCTGACACTTGAAACAAATCAGGGGGGTTGATACATACTACCGCACGTGAAGATTATAATATCCACAAATAATCCTCTCTGGGAGAGAAGGGAGATTAAACGTCAGGATCAAGGTGGGAGTGGGGACCTGCCTCCCATTCTTCTTCCTTATCCTAATCACCTCCGTATCGCGTGACTCTTAAAGAAGGAGAGAAGTTCGTCCTCATTTTCAGACACAAAGCCTTCGTGACTGACCACTCCCTTACATAGGTTAAGGGTAGAGTGAGTGGTCACTTCCACTTGAAGGCCGGCAATTTGCTTAATTTTAAGAATTTTCTCTATTTGCTCGTCGGTGCGCGCTTCAAAAAGAATGGTGCCATTTCTTTGTTGCACGACCGCTTGGAGCTTACCGAAGCTGTCCTCAATGGCTCGCGCGAGGCGGACCGCACACACACTTTTAAACGTCATCACATGACATCAAGAGAAATCGAGGCATTCTTGCTCTATCCTCCCGAAGGAAGAAGCTATTCAAATCAACCATCCGATCATATCGCCTCTTCCTAGCGGAAGAGGGCAAGGGGTTTGTTTTATGCTCCATACAATTGAAGCGGCGACCCCGTGCTCCCCACCCACCATGGAGTCCAACAAGGGGACACACAACTGGGGTGCCAGGGGATCACACGGAGATACAGTAGGGGGATGTCACAGCCCTGTCCTGCTGTGGATTCCCCCGTTCATCCTGGAGTTCAGTACAGACCTAGTTCAAGCCGATTGATCGGGAGTGGGTTAGCTCCCGACCGCCCATTTAAAAGTGTCCAAAGCCAAAGCAAGTGTGAATTAATTGAAACCTGCCAGGAACGTTCCCCAAAATAAGTAAACAACATATCCCTTAGTGCAAAGCAGAAAGTAGCACCAGAACTAGTTGGGAAACAAACAGGTTCCTCAACTGTTGATTGATTGATTCGTGTTTCCGGGCGCGTCAACTACTTAGGACATTATTCCCGTAAGTATAGTGCGTGTTTTTCTCGGACGGTGGCAATGATCTTTTCTCCGCTGAATGGCGAGATCTGGCGCCGACCTACCGTCGACAAGCGGGGTTTTCCCCTCAACCAGGTATCTCCCACCAGCGGGGCACCGCCCCTGCCGGGACAAACTCTAAGCTCCCGACTGGTATCCCGGCATATGTAGTAGTGTAGTGCATGCTAGTGTGAGTGTGTAAGAGGATAGGACAAGGAATAGGAAGGCAAGACAGCGCGCGGTCCGTGGCCCTTTGTTAGGGTACTGCTCCGGCATTCGCCTGGTGTTGATCGGAGAAACCACGGAAAACTACCGATCATAGCAGCTGGCCGCTAGAATTATCCTCCAGACCTGTCCTCCAGACAACGACTGAATTCGACCTAGCTGACAAGCTAGTGTCGAAAATCCTGCCGCCGTCGGGACTCGAATCTAGGACCTCCCGGTCAGAGGGATTGCAGTGCCATCAGGTTGATGCACTGAGCCATCTCTCCCGGTCCCTCAACTGTCAGGGCACACATTCCCTCCACAGGTCACCATGCACAGTAAACATATGGGTGGGTGGTCAGCATACAGAGGGGGGGCAATGAAATAGAAGGCGGAGAAGAAAAGAGACAGGATGTTATAAAAGAATGAACATGAATGATGAGGGAGAAGAATGATGACTGGTGAACCGACTCACCTTGACAGGGGATGGACATTGTTAAATTCAATTTCTACTAATAAAGATCTGGGAGTCATTTTTGAGAATAAACTCAAATTTGATAATCACATCCAATATATAGCCGACAAAGCATATTGCATGCTTGGGTTCATGATGAGGATGACCAAGGAGTTTACAAATATTGAAACTTTTAAAATATTGTACCTATTGTTAATTAGATCTACTGTATTAAAAGCTCCTCTAGTATGGTCACCCTCTTATTAAATTTAGATATAAAATTTACTTTTTAAATTTTGTTACAAACTTGCATCCATCCAGCATAAATTCTTCAATTTTGTTGCATATAAGTTCAGATTGTCACTGCTGATGCTGTCCCATGATTATAAACAGGTTGCAAATATGCTAAATATTAGTTCTCTCCGTTCTTATGGTGATTTAATGACGTTTTGTGATTTTACAACCTTCTTAATAATAATGTTGATTGCCTTACTTGACTAACAAAAAATTGTTTGAAGGTTCCTCCAAGAAGCCTCAGAAATAATAATGAAGCACTATATGCACTTCCATTCGCTAGAACTAATTTGTTTTTTAATGCTCCAATGTGTAGAATAGCAAATAAGCGTTATATTTATTTTGCTCTGTGAAGAAACGCCTTACAAAAATTAGCCAACGCCATCTACACTTAAGTGTAGAATTAGCTAAAAGAGTGATGTAGATAGACTTTGTGTAATAATCTTGCATTGGGCGATTGCCTATTTAACAAATAAATAAATAGAAAACAAATTCGGCACTTAAAACTGTGTATAATACAGCTACAATATTTCCCAACAATGAGAAGTTATTCTCAGAATTTCAAACTGTCATGTTGCAATGCAGCGTACCATTGTATTCCAATATGATCTGAAAGATTAGAAAATGAGATGAGGGAAATTCAAATTTGCAAATATGAAAATAACAAGACTACACTAAAGTACACTAAAGTAGTGTAGGCCGACAAACATTTTCTATGTTATTTGAAGGGCTTGATCAATACAGGACTGAGATACGGTTCAGATCCAGAATCTTTTAAAACGTACACTGGGATGATGCTGTCTGGGGCAACTGTCCCGAAGATAGAAGATTATACTCTGGTTTCCTTTTCATGCTTTCAGAAATAATTAAACCTAAAAGATAACAAATTTCTATTGACGTTAAACACTAAAAAAAAACAGTGTTCCTGCTGGAGGATACAAAAAACATGTTTTGAATATTTCACAAACAAAATGAGACTCTTACCTTTGTAAGACAATGTGCAGCACGGCATCGCACTTTATAGTAGCACTGTTCATTTTCAATTGTGTCTGTCAGTGCAAGTCGTGTTGCTGGGGTAGGATACCTCTCCAAAGCTTCTATTGCATTTAATTGGGCAGTAACATCTCTTTCATGCCTCAGCTGGTACTGCCATTGGTAATCTGGTTGTTCAATATTCACAGACCGCAGAAGAGTCATGTCTGGATCCAAACGTAGCCACAAAGCAGGTGAATCAGCACTTAAAAAAAGAAAGAAAGACAGTTTTCCATGGGTACAATAGACGAACAATGAAATTCACTTCCTTGATAAAATGTTACTGATGTTGGGCTAAGATGATACACAAAAAACAAAAGGACACAATTCAACAAAATATTACATTCTAATTCTTTCACATTCATAAAACACATCCCATCCATCCAATTATTTACATATGAATATTTAAGACGAGAGAGAATTAGTATGAATATTTGACAATGAATATGACAAATGAGAATGAATTTGAATGAGTATGAATATTTAAGTCATGTAATTCTTTCATTTCCAAATGTTATGCAACCATTTATTAACATGCCAGTAATAACAAATTACAATTACTAAATAATAAAAGTGCACCCTAAAGCAATGGTTTTCAATTGCTGCGAATTAGATTTGAGACTCGCACATATGCAACTATAAGTTTTAGTGTGAAAAAAATAAGACCAGTTACCAATATTCAGAAGCGAATATCTACTTTGCAATCAATACATTGTGTTTAACGTAGATTTCAAGATCTATGTTAATAGAATTTCTAAAATTTACTTCTGAAACTTTTAGCTTTACTGATAAAGGAAATAAACTTTCAAGATTTGTTCTTTGATTTCCAAATGTTTTCATACTAAAATACAGTAGTTAAGATCTATTGCTAATCTCTCCCTGATGCACCCACATTTCCCATATGGGAGGGGATTCACACGATTCACGCATAATACATTTCTTGATCTGCATTGATCCCTCTTCTTCCTCCTCGTCACTGTTCATGCGGTAGAAAGTATAGGTGTTGGATAAAAATACATATCAAAAAGTAAATAAAGGAAGAAGAGAGAATAGTGGGAGGGTTTTGGACAATATTTTTGAAAAATTGAAATAACCTTATTTCAAGATATATTTTTGATCGACATATTTCATTAACACTAGATCAACATATTTCATTAACTCTGTTCCTGTTCTTGTGACATAATTCGTCTAGTTTGTAAATGTAATACTTCATACTAAAGGAAAATAATTTTTTTGAGATAAAGTCAGCAAAATTTCCTTTCATTTCTTTTTAAACCTCTTAAATGCTTTGTTATTCAACTTTCATGTGATAAAGCTTTTCATTCATGATACAATAATCTGATTTTCAAAACTTTGAGAGGTTTTAGCTGTACCATGATGATGTAACTCATGATTCATGACATAACATGTATCAAACAAGAAGACTGGAAACAATGCAGAGGAAGGAATGCTTACATGTTCAATTGTCAAACAAAAGTGATGAATGGCAGACCCTAAATCATTTCCCTTCTTCGTAAGAATAACTCTTTTAAAGGCACTCCATATCTGTGTTTAGAAAATAAATTCAATTAGATGGGATTCAACAAAATATATCAGCTTACTCCATTGCACTGAGATCCATATCAACTTCTTCACTTGTACAAAGAGGAATCTTCTTTTTCTTGTTTCGACGGCTCTTTGAATGACATGTAATATCTGCCTTTGCCACAGTACCTTCCACTTGCAATGTGTGTTGAAATGTTCCATCTAGTTCCTGGATGGTCACAAGGAGTGGTCCCACATACTTTCGGATTCCTCTCTGCTGAGTGGCGTCCTGGCGGATTTCTAATTCTACAGTGTTCCTGAAAGTGGAAAGAACAGATTTTACACTTAGAACCCCTAAAAACACAGACCTTTGAAATATATTCCACAATACATAACATTTAAATCTGTGTATCAAAAGTAAGTGTATAAAAAATACCTTTTTCTATTGAAAACAAAACTCATATTAAATTTGGCATGACCACCAGTTCGGACCCACTGGTCAATGAACACAGACATGTCTTTTCCCGTCACTGTGAAAATAGCTTTGGCAAACACATTCGTACTTATTAGCATGTGGTTCCATAAACCGCTACTGATTTTCTGCTGAGCGGCATTTGAAGCAAGAGACAACTGCTTGTTGAAAACCTGTAAAATATAAGACCACGTATGGTACAGGTCTGGTCAGTCATCCCCTCGCCATACATCAGCAAACAAGCATCCAGAATCATTAAATGGCAAAGAGCAGTCAACCATCACACATTAAATTTTGATTAGTTACAACCATCTTCAGTTTGGAAGTTTGCAACAAATAGCTGATTTAATTTATTTATTGTCAAAAAAATAAATTCTGTATATGAAGCAAGAAGGAGTTTTGCACATGTTGCCTTGTGGTCCAAAATTTCTACTGCATCCTTTTATTGTACTACTTGTAAAATGAATAAAAGAACTAACAAGGCATGGTTAGCAACATCTGAAAACTGTACACACTCTCTCGTAATAGAAACCTTATTTACACCGGCAAACAAATTATTAACTGTTTATTTTATTAACATCAAAAATAGTTAAAAACTGTATGTGATGTGCTATGGATAGAAGTGTATTCTGTGCACATTTTCTGAAATTCTGGGATTCCTATCCTAACCCGTATACAACTGGAATTCTGAATACAGATAAAATGAGCATTTTTGGCAAGAACTAATAAGAAAACTTCATTCCAGTGCAATAAAAACTACACAAAGGCAAATCAGCTTTAGATTTTGGCTATTATCCCTCTTTGTGAAGGAATCGTTGAGGACTTCCTGTCGTTACAACATGGAGAACCATAATTTAAATAACTAAATTACCCACAGAACTCTAAAAGACGTACACAGATAGTGAAGTTGGTATGAAAAGGAAAAGTTCATTCCGTATCAGAAAATGTTTTGATTGCTTACTTTTCTGGCATGTCAGAAAAGGAGAAATCGAATAGTCTGGACCCACTACTCTATGTTAAAGAGAACAATATCGATGGTCAGATTATAAAACCATGCAAGTCTCCTTTGAGTACTTTTACAGGAGCACATAAAGTCAATGTGGATGACAATCTAATTCTTCATATTGTTTTCTTTCTTTCTAATGTTTGTGTCCTTATTTGTGAGAAAAAATGTGTGACCTTTTAGCACATGATAGGCCATTGTTCAGCGATTCTGAAAGCATTTAAATCATCAATCATTTTTCACATCAATGAGACTTATGAGTTTTTAAAATCTGACCATCGATATCACTCAATGACAATATTTATTTCAGTAAGTTTACTCAGTTACTAGCATTTTTAAAAAGGAAAAGTAAAGGATTACAAGATAAAGAAGTGCAAAATATTTTCAAAAGACGAGTGGCAAAATAAGCTTTACTACCCTAGTGTTGTAATGAAGAACATTACCACACTAGGGCAAGTAAAGTACTTCATTATGATACTGATTGTAATATAAGTAAATAAATATACGAAAATGCAGTAAGAGCAAAAATCAGCCAAATGTGCACAAATATGCACTAACATTTTAATCTACATAGCATCCAATTCAAAACGAGTGTAAAGAAATTTCATTTAACTATGCCCTGAAGCAACGGACAAAAATATGCTAAATCGTAGAAATTCACTCTGTTTCTAACTTTTGCAATTTTCACAAATTCAGAGAGTTCAACAATAATTATATCTGCACCATAGGTGTCCCTTGTTCTATCCATAGACAAAATTATAATTTCTATTGTGCCATTGTATGAATCCATGAAAAGGTAATCCAATGTGGGCACAAGTTACTAGTCTTGATGGTGGGTAATATTCCATCTAGGGATTTAAATTTTTATGGAAGACTGCAGACTCTCAAATACTTGAAAAGGTTCATAAATCACAATAAAACATATTTTCATAACCACTGCCTTTCTCTCAAGAAATTATTGTCCTTGACTAAGCAAGAAACATATCATGTGCCAGGGAAAATAAATTTCTAACATAACTTTCTGAAGTGAGCTTACCTGCAAAAGTAATTCCTGGCCAATACGATGCTCTAACATTCTCATCACTAGGTGAGCCTTCTTTTGCAGGACCTGAAGGTAGCGAGGGGACATGGTGTGCAGGTTTCGAATAGGGAAATAGAAGCCTGGATCATGTGCTCTCGGCGGGGGGGTTGGGGCAGCGACGGTGGCGGGAAGGGGGGCGGGTGCTTGGCTGGGGTCCAGCACGATGCCTCCAAACGCTTCTTCATACTTGACCACCTCTTGCAATTCCTGAAGAAATAGAATTCAAAACTCACATCTGAGGGGCAGAAAGCTGTAGCTTTCATTTTGAACAATTCAACGTGCTCTATTGAAATCACAGATGTTACTCAGCCAAAAGCTAAATGAAAACTATTAAAGCAGTTAAGTTTCAGAGAAAAGGAACAGCCTCCTGGACCTCTTACAAGCATTATGATAAACCAAGTATGATTTTTTACACATGAAATTCTCAAACCGTGAATTTTCCCAAAATTAAATTAACAGATTGTGTGAAACTTCGTTCACCCAACCTCTCATGCATTTCTTGAATTCCAATTTGCTTCCCCCCATTATATTTATTACAAATAAAAATTCATATCTATTTCTATATAAAATTATCACTGGAATAATTCACCAATGTGAATATTCTATTTTTTGTGACAAATATGTTGTACACTTTTGAAATTACATATACAATACGTTGATATATTTCGCCATACTCACAGACTGAATCCATTCCCGATATTCATTATTCCCAAAACTTTTCTTCGCATAGAGGCCACAGAGGTACGTTGCGATGCCTTTGGGGAGCCAGGTATCTGACCAATGTTGCATGGAAATGAAACACCCAAAAAACTGCTCAGCGATTGCTTGTGCCATTGCTTTTCGGGTGATATACGTCTGATCAATGATAGCCGGGGAATGTAATAAATTGGTGCTGAAAAAAATTCTGAAGTGAATTCAGACCGAAATACACAACTTAAATTTTACAGATATTTATGAAAAAGGGAATTTCTAGATAAATTCAATACCTGAGAATGCTCATAGTCGCATAAGCTGACACATCCTCATCAACCTCATCTACAAACACTTGCTTGTAGCAGGAATAGGGGTACCTGTTAGCCAATGTTTCTTCATAATATTCAAATGCTTCATGCATATACCTTGCCGATACTTTTAACGATGGCATCAATTGCGGCAAACAGAAGTGAGTTACTTCATGCATATAAGGATCGACAAAAATTTCAAAAGGTCTGGAAAATAATAATCATCAAAATAATTAGTGGTATCATTCAGTTGCACGTAAGTTCTCATATTTGTAACGATTACAAAACCTTCTCATAATGCCACTTCTATTACTTCAGCCATCACTTGCAAAACACTCACTACACTTCTACAATGATTTCATACTATGTCTATTTCACAATACATGAAGGTAAGCATGCATGCGTTTGCACAAGTATCATGCCATGTGTTGAGACGTAGGTAATTGAACCAGCCTGTGTAGTCACTTTCATACTTTGACTGTAGTAGAATTTTAACCCACAATATCTGTATTTTAAAAATTACACCATTCTGGTTCTACCTGCTTTAGGCAAACTCTTTGGTGTTGTGACAAAATGCAATTTTAGCAATCAAGAAGGTTGTGATGAAGGTAAACACAAGAATAGGTTATGCAAAGTTTTTCTGTAGATAGAGTGATGTTTTCAAGTACACATCTGTAACAATTTAGGTACATTGAATTGTTTTCAATTGAGTTACTGTTATATTCTCCATAAACACTATAATACAATGATTATTCTGATACATTTATAATTGTAGTTATTCTTAAAATTAAGTGTAAAATATTTGAAAATTGATGACGGGGAGGTTTGACTCAAATTTGCAGAGAGGGGTATATGCAAAATGATTATTTTTTTAAAAATTTATATGGAAGCCTAGAGTTAACCAAAGAAAAAAGGTGGAACCCGAAATCATGAAAACTGCTAATCTAAATCTTGATGAGACAAGATTCACAACTGTGCAACGACCTGCCAAGGTTATTGTAAATAAAGGTGAAAAACAAGTCTCTAGAATGACATCTGATGAACAAGGGCATCTTGTGACCACCAATATATGCTAGTGATGTGGGGTTTCCTGGCCCCCCATTACAGAGAAGAGGTAACCGCAAGTGGTTGCACATGGGTTCTCTCAAAGACCAGGACTGGACTTTGATAAAACAGTCGCTCTACTAGCCAGGAGATCTACTTGTTCAGTAAAAGCAAAGGCTGAGCAGAATTGTATGATGACTGAGCAGCTTTCCTTAATGATATACGAGTTTTCAGGCTCAAATGGTCCCAGAGAAAGTGGATCATACCAACTTAATGAATATCATCCGTTATACTAACAGCATTGGCTTAGGGACTTTTCGTTACACTTTAAGTTTAGTACAAGTCCATTTCAGAGGAGTCAACCATCAACGAAACTCCCCATGTGATGGCACATACAAGCCGAAATAGACTTTGTTTAGCTGGGGTTGGCATCTTTTCATTTGTTTTATTTTCTACCAACATGTTCAAAACTGCACTCTTGAACGCGTAGAAGCTGGCGTAGAAGAATATTTACAATTTTTTAATTGAATTGGTCGTTTTGATTTGATATTCTTATCGCATTATTTGGTTTTGAATTTTTAAACGAGACAGTGCATACAATGCCACGTAAGTGTGTTAAAATGCCGCATGCAAATCGTGTAAAAGTTAAACAATGAATATTAAATAGTGCAGCAAGATACAATGTTATTTGCTCTATATGAGAATTCAAAAGCGAATTTGAAGAGAATGGATGATGAAAATGAATTCCGAACGTACATGTGAAGTGGCATATTTATTTCAGGTAAGATGTTTATGAAACGTAACAAATCTTAAATTTTTGTACTAAGGAATAGATTATTTGTGCATTACCACATGCAGGGATTTTGTATGTTTTTGGTTATATCTATAAATTGGGAATTGTAGCACACACGGTGATTGAACACATTTTAATTCATGTTGTTTGGTCTAATAATGAAGCCATATGTGAATAAATTAACATTACAAATGTATGTGAATCTCTAAAATGCTGTTCATATCGACTTCACAATATTCTTTCAGTATTGTGAAGTCAGTACTGAATCAGATCACTTAGATGATTGTGCAGAAAGCAATTGTAAGATTCATCTATAAAAAACTCTTGATGGTAACATTCAACATATGAGTGTATATTTTTGTACTTTGTATTGGGTATAGTTTGCAAAGAAATAATAGGAAATTCTCTTTACAGGGAAAGTTCTTTCAGAAAAAGAAATTTGGGAAAATATCATAGGCAATTATGATACATTCTTTTTCCAAGAATCTTAAACTTCTTTGTTCAGAATTCTTAAAAGAATTTTGTTTGGAAAATGGAAGTAAGTATATTATTTATAGGGGAAAAAGATGATGTAAATTATCCAGGAGAATTATTTTTGTCAGCCTTATTAGTAGTAATAATAATAATATCAATAGTAAAAGTAATAACAATAATATCTGTCAAAGAGAATTGCTTCAAACAATGTAAGACAAGGTACTTTGCTCAAGCAATTCATATTCAATAAATCATATGTAGATTTACATTGCCTTGAACATACAATTACTGATTACATACTTTGATACTTTCACACTCCCATGGAAATATATTTAGTATTTTAAATGTGGGACAGTATTTACTATGTAAACCTATGTTATATTATACATTACACTATGCAATACTTTTGTATAGTATTAATGTAATTATATAACTATTATATTTATTGAAATTTTTTGATATTTTACAGTCATGGCTGATCCAAAGAAAGGAGTGTATGTAGTACACAATGAGACCAAAGATTTATGAAGCCAGGCCAGAAAGCCCATGAGCAGATCTGTAATGTAGGTATCATAAGTAAAATAAGACCAATACTGCTAACGTTCTGTGCAAAATGTGAACATTTTAAATATATTTATTGTCAGGATACATGGTAAATGCTGTATATTATTATTCTTGCATTTTAATTTTCATCTTTTCATATTCACCTTCATATATACTATTAAAATGATTTAAGCAGTTATCATATAAATTAATTTTTTTCAAGTGATAAAAGTAATTAACCACTGGTGTATATGGGAACTGAAGGGCAGGCTATTTCAAGACTTACTCCCTATTACAGTTTCAACTGAATATATGTGATTTCAGTCAAAGTGATTCTTCAATAAGAATGCCCTTAGAAAATCTTGCGACAGAATGGAAAAGGCCACAAATCTTTGGAAGGAGGCTTTTAAACAGGTATCTTAGTTATATAATTCATTGACACATTTAACACAAGGAAAATGAGGTTCAATATCTTAAATTTAATAATGTGTTATGAATACATTATTTATTTTTTTAAGGTGTCAACTTTGGACACATTGGAAAAATGCAGTGGAGTATTCTGAGAAAATTATGGTTGTGTATAGAGAGAAGGGTAAGGGGGAGATTGTGAAAACAAATTTATTGTACATCTGATCAGGGACAGTGTGGATGAAGATTTCACAAAAAACTTAACTGTAAAAACACTTGTTTGTAATTATTGTGAAAAAAATTTACTTGGTAAAAAAATAATTAGTGTTTTAACTCTTCTTTCTTAGTTTTCACTGTTGAACGTTGAGATGAAATATATTATTGTAATTATGAAATGGAGACAAATAAAATTTAAGAAATACTCTGATTTCAATTTTTTAAAATTTCCTTCCATTAATTCTATATTCTTATCAATCATTAACAATCTTTGTAAGAATGTAATTTATTCATTTATTCCTCTAAAGCTTTCTAATTATATTTGCATTTTAAAATGAAATAAAACATTAAACTTCTCATATTTCAACATTATGAGTTTTAGAAGAAAATTATCAAAATTGATCCAAATGATAATTATTTCAATGTTTCAAAACATTGTTGATTAAAATTAACATAATGAGAGAAATTCCTGATGACAGATTTCTCGAATTGCGTATGTTTGAATGTAGCGCCGATGTCTAGCTTCATGTACATTTTCGAAGTTGGCAGGGCCGAATGACCGCCATATTGAAAATTCTAGGGACCAAAGCAAGTTGAAATCCCGTATAACATGAAAAAGAAAATCTTCATAGAGCCTCCACAACATCTCAACAGCAACTTGGAACTTCTAGTTTGGTCACAATGTGAGGAGGCTATGATTGAAGAGGTTATGAAATTGTTAGAAAAGCCATGAAGAGCATGGTAGGTTTACTGAAGGTATGGTCTGTGGTCTAGAGGGTCAGTCTTCATATTCAAGACAGAATTTAAGTCTTCTGACTGATCCATACATGTGACATTGACTTTGCAGGCGAAAAGTGCTTTCTAACAGTGTATGTACACAACATTTTCATTGTGTCTACTTTTTAGGAGAAGGATATAGGACAAGATTGTCATTAGTTAAAGTAACTACATTCATTATGTCTTCAGAGGTTCAGAATGAGTGAATACAAGCTCGTGATGACCAATTGTGCCCGGATGAAACTGCCAAAGAAAATTAATGTAACAAGCAAGGATTGTGCTTGGGTTTCATACAGTGAACTGATTGGGGCCTTGATGTTCTTGGTGGTGGGAACTAGATCCACTAGAACTCCTGAGGTGAGCTTCAGGAGTCAATTTAATCATTGTTGCAGTTTTGAACATTGAAAAGCTGGAAGACTAGAACACTGGAAAGTTATTTCTTCATTACCTGAAAGAATCATTAAATAGGGTCTAGTGTTAGAACCCCCAAATGATTTCCCCACAGTTATTACTGATGCTGATTGACGGTGCTACTTAAACAATACTGATTGGTCCTTCACACAATACACAGCTGTCATTTTAAGTGGTAGTACTGCAGGTTGGGTCTCCATGAAACAGATCTGAGATGACAAAAAAAGAGGCAGTATACAAGAGGTAACTCCTGAAAATGCTGGGAGTGGTGTTGCATAGTGTTATACTGAAGTAATAATGTAGGTGCATATATACTTAGCTATACACCCAGTGTATCACATATGCACAAAGAACAATGACATAAAGCATAACTTTGCACAAGATGCTGTGAAACAGAGGCTGGTGACATTGGCGAGTGTGTCTACTGTCAGAATAACTGCTGAAATTTTGGAGAAGGGAGTGCTGAAGATGAAGCATGACAAAATGGCAAACTTCACAGACTTGGATCTGTGTTGTGGTGACAATAGGGTTACTGTAGCTCAAAGGGTATTATTGGATGAGTGATCTGGTGAGCCACACAACAATACGTTGATGACTTCTGGCAGACAAGTGGGAGACCATGTTCTGTGAGCAAAGGAAAGAAATTTCCTATTGCATTCAGTTGGGTTCAGGCTGTCTGTACATCGTGTTCGATGTTGTAATGTTCGATGTAACCGCTGGTAAAGAGTTCTTAACCTGACCATTAACTTTGTCAATGCCCTCCCTCTATACCAGTAATAGTAAAAATAATATTAATTATTATTATTATTATTATGATGATGATGATAACAATAATATATTACTAAATTTGGCATACTAAACACTTTACCAATATTTTAGTATTTGACATACTAAAGAGCAATGACAGGGTGTGTTAATGAAAATCTTATGTACATCACTGCACCTCCTCTTTCCCTATTCAGATCTTATGGGAGGAGAAGAGAGAAACTCACCCCACAGCAAGAGCAATGTTGGGTGCACAGGTGGGAGTCTGCAGGACATAATGGAATGTTTTGCGACGCATATCTGGGGTATAAACGACTTCTATAAGATCTCCACAAGAAACAGCAGTCATGCTTTCATCAACAGTAAATTCTAACTTCCAAGTACAAACTTCTGCAAAGCTATCAACACATGGAAACCAAAGTCTTGATGAATTTTCATG
The DNA here is from genome assembly GCA_031308135.1 of Acheta domesticus. NCBI lineage: Eukaryota > Metazoa > Arthropoda > Insecta > Orthoptera > Gryllidae > Acheta > Acheta domesticus. Next base: position 20,746,151 of record JAHLJT010002406.1, on the reverse strand, counting down.
TCCATAAGTGAACATGTGTGCTGCACGCTGAAACAGTATATTTCAATTATTGACTGCTATATTAGAACACAATCAAAGAAAAACAGATATTAAAATATAAACACTGTTTATTATGACTAGGTTTGTGATTTATATGCATTTGCATATTTTTTTTCTGTTAACTAAAACATCCCGTTTCTACAAATTGTATATGTTTTGAGGCATTTAGAATCAATTTAAGCTATTTTTATTTCACATATTTTCGCATGTAAAACCATAATTGCATATTTTTACATATTTGGGCCATATTTGCATATTTTTGTTGCATATTAACCCCTCATCGACAAAAAGAAGCCCAATAGTTACAGTTGGGTACATCATAAGACCTGCTCTGAAGCAATGGGTTTCTGAGGATTTGATTGTGTTGCCATCGACACGGATCAGCTTTGCCGCTCACCTCACTTCTACGAAGTCGCTCGAGAAGCACGCTAAGACCTGTCATTATCAGTCAGTATCAGCTGAAATGAAATGTGCATCCACCGAGCAACTATACATGCCCATACACGGTGCAAACGTGGAGTAGTGTTAAAAGAATGTGTGATGTGCCCGTGAATTTATGGCACAGACGATCTGGGAGAGCATCATTTGTTCACTGAGTAGTCAAGGAGTCCAGCCAGAGCTGACGCATAAAGTTTTCAATACCTGAGTTTGATATGTCCCATTTTTTAAAATTTACTAACATTTCTCTTTTAACCAAATATCATTGGCTCAAAAGTAAAATGCATTAAATCAAGATTTTCAAGTTGTAAGTTATTTGATTTTTGTGTTCTAAATTTTATTATAATTGAGAGGAAGTCGTATTTTTGTTGCAATACCCTTTTTTTTCTGGTGAAATGTAACACAATATTTGTATCTCTCACTATTTTCCTAATAAATCTGTGTTCTACAAAATTAAGCCTTTGACTTAATGTTTGTCACTTGTAAAAAATTTATATGATTTCTGTATAGTTTTTTGCTGTAAACATATTTTCCACATTACACTATTCTGCATATTTTCCTTTCTTAATTGCATATATTACTAAATATATTTACATATATATGTGCATATTTCGCTGTTTTTATTGCATATAAATCACAGCCCTAATTATGATAGTTGTAATTACCTCAGCTAAAGTTCCTTCGCAATCTGGAATAACAAAATGTATCCCTCCTTGGGGCTGTTCAAGAGAAAACTCAAGGCCTACTCTAAGGCCTCTTCCTTCTCCAATGAGTTGACTGGCTTCAGACGGAATCGTGATAATTAATTCTCCAGCATTATTATCAGGATCAATTTGTTGAGCAGCACTTAAATGAGAGGTTGAGAAGTATTCCAAGGAACGTCTAAACACAAAAGGCACCGCCAAAAAACTATTAAGGCAGAATCAGTGTTCACCTCAAATGCACAAACCACAATACTGTTGAACAAACCACAATACATTTAACACAATGCTGTTAACAAAAATACAATACTCACTGATTAGGATCTCCTTGACAGATATCCAAAAAAGGATCGAAGTACTGGAATGGGGCTTCATAAGTATCATTTAGAAGAACTCGATATACCCGGCATTGTTTTGCATTCAGTTTAATTGTTTTCAGATTATCTTTCAAGGGCACAATAGTGAGTTCCGAAAATCCCTAGAACACAATAACATATTTTCTGTTTGTTTGTTTTTTGACACACAAAACTGTACATGTTGAAACTCCACATCACATTTGAGGAGATTCTTTTAATGCATATCATGACAGAAAGGTTTTGACTTGCTGTTGGATGTTTTGCCATTTAGGACTACAAATTAAAGGGGATCAAAACAAAAATAAGTTTTTATTATCTTAAAAGTTTATCAGAAAGTCCTTATTTATGCACAAAGCTGACAAAATTGAATCAATCAATGTCAAAAATTTAGTTACAGAGCACCAGGAAAGTTTCTCTGCAGTGGGACCTTGCTGGTGAGAATGCTAACAGAAATTATTTGCAGCTTGTAACAAACAAAAATGCAAATACCACCCTCACCACAATCATAACAGATGCTTAAGTATTATCTCATTCACTTCTTTCCCAGCAATCTGGTTGCTACCAAGACACGTGCAATTTTTAATAGGAGACCCTGACTCAGCTCAGTGCAGAGAGACTTTCCTGGTACACTGTATATTGAAAGCTTTCATAGTAGATTATTTATTTTAATTTTATTTTGTACATACAAGACAATACAAACAAATGCCTAATAATAATTAGGACATTAATAGATTAGAAACATCAATTAAAATCATTCAAAATCACATTTTTCATATTACATTTAAATTTATAAATCGAGTAATTTAGATCAATCACATCACTGTTAGTTCTTCAACACATCTTCTGCAATGGAGCACAATAAAAAGAGTTTGTTCTCTCAAATGGAACACTACATAGTACAGTTCCATTGAACACAGTCCAAGCATGAATTTCACCCATGAAAGTTTAGCATATTGTGATAAACCACGGGATTTTGTAAAGGAAAATCAACATCAAGCATATAATTATGATCGCATTGTATGCATGCAAAATGCATAAAATCTAAAGAATACACGTTGTTAAGGCAATGAATCAATAAGTATAGAATTGTCAAAGCATATTCTTTTGCAGAGTATGGCCCTTGATGCATTACATGGAAGAAGTATGGAGATGGCGCTGAAAACCATGGTCAGGCGAATAGGTTGAAATATTCACTCGCTCATCAGAACCCAACCAGGAAGGTACGAATATTATGTCAGTTGAGGTTGGGTAATAATTCGATGTTAAGGAAGTGGGAACTTGTAATTAATTATGGTGATTTTTGTATTGGATATATTAGAATTCATGAGTATCATTTAAATGTACATTGTAATTTAAATGAAAATAGGATCCATGTCGAGGGAATTAAGATAGAATACATTTGTAAATGGTTATGAATTTTTCAGAAGCCTACAGATCTTTATATAACTTAGACCATTCTTTTGATTTGATTGAACAATCTCCATTCAACCTGAGCACATTAGATATTCCACTATCTGACATTCCTCACAAAAGTCATAATCTTGAGGATAATAGTAGCATCACACCAGATGGAGTGCCTGCAGTGATACTGAAAAAATCTAGATTTGTTTTCTCACACATACTCAAGACTCTCTTTGTTAAATCCCTTGCTGAAGGCAAATTTCCAGAAGAATGGAAATCGTCATTCTTCTTACCTAACTTTAAAACTGGTGTTAGGAACAACATTGAGAATTATCATCATATTTCAATATTGAGTGTAATACCAAAACTCTTTCAGTCTTTAATTACACATAAGTTGAAAAATCTCCAGACACACCTCACATATTAAACAAGGCAGTGGAAGCTGAAATAGAACCCTGGACAAACTTCTCCACGAAAGAGGTATACGAAGAAATAAAGAAATTAAAGTCAAAGAGGTCTGTAGGATCTCAAATGAACAGATATAAGAACCAAACCTTTTTAACAAATGCTTACAAACAGGCAGCATCTCAGAGAAACTCCACAATGGAAATCTTGTACAAAGGGGAAAGGAAACTTAGAAGAACCAAACGTTTAATGTCTGAAGGCTTTGCCTTGGAATGTAATCCCTTTAAACTTCTCTCAACTCAAGTTGCAAGAAAAATTATCAAGAAGACAGAGAGTATCCTCCCAGAAGCCAAATTTGGGCTTTGAAAACATAGGTCCCCTCCATCTGCAGTAAGCCTGCGAGTAAAGAACATAGAAGCAGCAACAGAGAAAAAGAGGAGCAAACAGTCTTCATGGATTTTACAAAGGTATTTGACCTCACAAGAAGAGACTGGGATTCTAAAAAAATTATAAGAAACACTGGGGAAAACCTCTGTATGGGTAAGACTAATTAGAGAAATTCTATGGCACAAAACCATCCAAGTAACTGATGGCCTAGCAACATCTGGACCTATTAAACAGACAAATGGCATATTACAACGAGTCCCTGTCAGTGCCCTGCTCTTTCTATTAGCAATTGTGGATATTATTGCAGTGGCCAAAAGAGAGGAGAGAAATATCTAAATCTATGCATACAGAGCCAACACTGTGGTGATGTCAAGAGATCTAGACACACTACAAGAAGCAATATCAGACATGGTGGAATGGTCTAAGGAGTATGGTTTCGAAATTATCTCAGGTAAAACAGTTATGATGGTTTTCAGAAAAAGAGGAAAGACACCAGCAGGGACAGAAATAAAAATATGTAGCTCTTACGTAGAAGTAGTCAATGAATTCAAATACCTAGGAATCACTCTACAACATTCAGGAAGAGTCTTCAAGAAACATGTAGAAGAGAGGGCAGTTCAAGTAATCACTGCAATAAATGATCAAGTTTTCATGACAACTGAGCCTTAACCCAGCAATAAAAATTTTCAAAGCCAAAAATTAGCCCCTCACTATCTCTCAGGATAGAGATCATTTGGTCAAACGCCATGGAAAAAAACCTACTAGTACTAGAAAAACTAAAAGCCCCATTCTTGAAAAGAATATTAGAAGTTTCCAAAACAACCAAATCAAGATTGGTTTATGAGCTGACAAGAGAAACCCCGCTGATAGAGGATTTAAGTACTTGACACCTCCTACCTCACACAATAGCATCACAGCATTTTGTCAGAAAAGCAGAGGAAAAAAAGAGACAGATCTGGACAGAACTCTATGCCACAGAAGCAATGACAAACAGAAAACAGACCACAACAAACTATGAGATAAGGCATGTGGTCACCAGGCTGGCAGTTCACAGTTTCCACTTTTTATTTTGCAAAACAAAGACCGTCTACCAGCCAAAAGAAACATGTATGTACGAACTCTGTGGGACAGCCTGCACTCCTTATCATATAGAATGGTGCATGCAAAGGAAATTATCTATAAATGAATACGCTAAAAAACAATAGGGCTGCAATGGTGAACACAAAATGAAACTCGCAACTTGAGTTAGAAACAAATGCACATCGGTGCACATTCCAGTTTATTATTAATACCATCAGGAAGAGCAAGAACTAGTACTACACGGCTTACTATATCCAATGTTTTTTACTCTTCTTCCAAAAGAAAAAGAAACACTACAAAGAAAAGTTAATTCATCACATGAGCTTCCATGTGTGTAACAGTCATGTTTGGCCTGTTGTAAATCCGGAGAGTGAACTGACGGGAGGGCAGATGTCATCCACTCCCTGAAAATTTGATGTCCCAGCTAGAAAAGTAATAATTCATTTAATAACAAAATTAATCTCTATATTAATTTATCTTTCCTCTTTTTGAAATCTTCAAATCAGGAAATAAAATCAGGAAAAAAAATTTCCCCAAGAGCATTCTTCAAATTTATTAATTCTGAACTGTGTGAGTGAAGATGGGTCTTCTTTCTAATCATTAATTCAACAAGTGAAGGCCCCCCTCCCCCGCAAATGAATGAACTTCTCTTCTGTAAGAAATTGCCAATTAGCACTCCGTAATTCAGCCTCCTATCTCTCTTAACAGTCACATACCAATGCCAATCCAGTAACCGGAGAACACCAATGAGGGGAGAGGGGCAATGGGGGACCCCAGAATAATTTGCAATAGAACTGAAGAAAACTTTTTTAAAATTAATAACAATTGATGCATATATTAGCAATATGGCCTGGCTGTTGATGCATATATTTAGCAGCAGGCCTGGCTGTAAGAGAATGTTGGAATTTCCATGAACTGACTACTCAGAATGAGTTACAAATTTTTTCTTAAGATTTAATCTGAAAGTATTGAAAGACAGAACTTTCAGAGTACAGAAAGAATAATAACAACAGTCCTAAAAGAAGAAATACTCCTTGCCTAAACAACGAAATTAGAAAAAAAAAAAGTGAATAAAGAAACTAACCTGGGGTCCACCACAGACCTCCCTCCCCTTTGGTATGTGACTGTCAATTTTGTTGTGTTGTCATTATACTTACAATTATACTCTGCCTTTGGAAGTTTATTCCAGTGAGACTCACAATTTGATGAGCTGTAAGAAAATTAAATATTTTTATAAGACATCTAAATTACAAATAATGTTTATCCAATGAATAATCAAGATACTTATAATTTAAAAGGTCTTATTTTATCTAATGATTTTCCCTTCTTCATCTTGAAACAATTTTTTTTTAATCTCGAGCTAGAGCTAAAATTCAATGTCAAGCTCTGTCATGAAACAACTTTAATTTTTAAGTCTAAACACTTTCAGGATCAGACTTCAATTTTCACACATATCCTTCAAACATCCCTAAAAAGTCATCATTTTCAGATTTCGGATCCAATCTAATATAAAAAGTATCGATTTCTCATTCACACCAAGTGTCACCCGAACCACACATAGTAAATATCACGAAGTCTACAAGGTGGTAAATATCAACAAAAACCACACAACTAACACACGCGTTTCTGTTTTCATCTGCTCATCTACAGGGGGGGAAACCTACGCGTTAAATCCCGCGATCAGCATGTCAAAGAGTATGCAGCATATAATGGATACGACCAAATAGGACACGTATTACAAAATATTCTGATTTACTGACCACTAGTGGCGTGTGATCACACCGCCAGTGATCTATGCATGTGCAAACTGTGCAACGAAAAGTGTACCAAGTATCATGTGCTTTCATGCAAGGAAAACAAGAAAACAATTACGGAGCTCAGCTCCGAAGACTGAACTGTAAACTCCATGCACACTTGTGCGCATTTCTTAATTATTATAGTGGCGTGTGACACATCATCAGCTGCGGCTCATCAGCCAATCACGAGCTACAATGCCACAAATTTCGTAAGGAAGCTCGCCATTAGATAACTTCGTCCCGTTGATGATCCGTCAGAAGTCACTATTTAAAGCGAAGTGTATGTTTGCTTCAAAATTCTCCGCTCATGGCGCCTCTATCTATTAGTACATGCTTGAAGTACACAATTGTTAGTATAAACTCGAAATTGAAGTTATACTTCATGCTGTGGAAATATCAAGTGTTTTGAAGTCACGAAGGATTTTCATCGAACATTGAATGTCCGGAAGCTTCTCTAAACGATTGATATCATCGGTCCTGTGTCGTGAATAGTTCATAGTGCAAGAATGTCTGCGACTTGCGTGTATAGACCAAGCAGAACTTTATTTACAACTGTCCCCAAAATGTGGAAATTATCTTCCAGCTGCAATATGTGTGCATTTGGTATTTTAATAAAAAGTAGACTGTACAATTCTATGAGTGTATGCAGCATTTTTGTGAAGAAAGTTAAACAATACGACAGACCTTTGGTATTGTGTAGCCTCTCCCGCTTCTTGAGAGACCGGGGCATGGGTTGTACCTCAATCTGTCGGACATTTACGTCCAGTAATGCGATATGCGAGAGGCACGATGTTTGCGACAAGAAAACCTTACTGGAGTCGAAGTCCAATAAACTCCAAGGTGTTCTTAGAGAAAGGAAAGATCGAATTAAAGTGAGCGGCCAATTACTTCTAAATGATATTAGGGAAACAAAAAATAAAATGAAGGAAAAGATGGAAGAAGTAATTGAGCGTGAAAATGTGTTTACAATCCCAAATTTTCTGTGTGTATCTCGAATAATAATATCTCCCTACTTAGGTTATGTTATTATTCAATCCAATTTTCAACTTGCATTTGGATTGTTTGTTTTTGCTGGAATAACTGACCTAATTGATGGTTGGGTGGCTCGTACATATCCTAGTCAAGCTACAAAGATAGGTAGTTTTCTTGATCCAATGGCTGATAAAATTCTAGTTGCTATATTGTTTGTGACATTAACATACATGGAATTGATCCCCATTCCTTTAACAATAATGATTATTGCAAGAGACCTGCTTCTTGTGATGGCAGGATTTTATATACGCTACCAGTCTTTGCCTCCTCCTAAAACATTGCCTCGATACTTTGATGTTACACATGCTACTGCTCAACTTGCTCCTACATTTGTTAGCAAAGTAAATACAGTTGTGCAGTTGAGTTTGGTTGCTACAACATTAGCATCTCCAGTTTTTGGAGGTATAAGCCCTGAGGTTATTCATGGGTTATGGTATTTAACAGCAACAACAACTGTAGCATCTGCTTGTAGTTACATTTTTTCTAGAAATACTTATAAGTACTTGAAGCCTAAAAAGCAAGATAAATAGACTAATGTATTTTCTTGTAATTGTTATCTTTTGTTATTCAATTTGTGAAAAGTGCTCTTGTAAGTATTATCAGAGTTTTAAATATACATATATATTTACATATTTGAATTTTAATAAATATTTTTCATCTACTATCCTCCTGTGTCAAAACATTGGTGAGAAATTAATGTGATCTAAAGGTATTAATTTTTCTCCTTTCCTTAAGAAGTGTGATTAGTTTAATATTTTTGGAGTATATTTAACTGCACTTCCTCAAATGCACATTATTTCTTGTGTTCATTTCATCTGGTTAGACCACTATGACAACATGCGCTTCCATAAAACGTCTTGAATATTTTAGTATAAGTATTTCGTATGATAAAGGTTTTACTGCCCCTGTTTGTTTTTGCCATAGGAGACAACGCAGCCTTCAAGTAGCAAGAAGATCGAAGCTTTGTCCTGGAGTACACATTTCTCACTTTAGGCTTCCAAGCTCACTCAGCCTAAAATGAAAGAGAACAGTGTCTTTGATGGAGATTAAAATTATGGACACAAAGCAGCTGAGGGCTAGAAATAGTGTGGTCCTGTAGCCTCAAATGCCTGGGAAATCCTTTGTGATAAGGAGAGGAACAGTTGTTCTTAACCCTTTCTGCCAGTTCAATAACTTTTAAAAATCTTGCAGTACCAAAACGAATTAGCAAGAGATGTAATTAAGTTTTGAAATGACATCAATGTTCACATGAACAATGGCATTTTTTTTTTTTTAATTAAAGTTGTTCCATTCTTCAAAGCCCCATGATTGAAATTAATAGCCTTTCAACTTTACATTAGAAGCATAATCATTCCTCTCCAAGGTTGTTTACATTTTAGGGCTTATGGAGGGAATTTCAAAGAACTAATACACAATGAGATTAGAAGAAATTTTATTTCATTGTTAAAAGACCCCTGAAAGAAGTTTCAGAAGTTAATTTCAGGAAGATTACAAGGAAATGTTAAAAAATCTTAGGTCCCTCATTCAATATCATAATGGAAGAGCAATAATGTGTTAATGCTGCTTTAAAATTCAGTGGTGCAACCAGCATATTTTTAGAGGGGGAATGGCTATTGGTTAGTAACCAATCTACTTTGTTTTCTTACAAAGAATTTTTCATTTATGCAGAATTTAAAATGTATTTTATTTGATAATTTATAGGTGTTTATCACATAATCAATTGAGTTACTGAAGTACTTTCATTACTGTAGAAAATTCGTAAAAACTAGTTTGTGAATACATGTCATTGACTTCTAGAGGCTGAGTGAAGCCTCACTCCCTCTTAGGATTGTTTGATAATAAATTGATTGGATGGATAATTCAGCATATTCATATCAGAACTGCCTACATGCAAAACATGACTATAATAGCATTTAATGGAAAATCTAACAAAGAGGAGATTGGCAATACAATTGGCATTTTTGGCTGAAGGTAGACTAGACTAGGCAGTTACGTAGCTTTTTTATTGCGTCTTCTCTTAAGAACATTTGCTTGCTTCAGGAGTTCCGTATTCTCATCTTCAATGACAGGTGTTGGCTCCAGTAACCTCTTGGGTAAAAATACTAGTCCCATAAGTGTTATTCCTACGACAAATATTGGGAAAGGGGTTTCATGTCAATTATGTTATACTAATCTGTTTGTCCCTAAAAAGATTTAGAACATTTTTTAATACTCACCATTCAATATTGACTGAAAGACGACATGGAAGGTGGGAGCAATTGATTGAAAGTAGAAAACTTCAGAAAAATGCAACAGAATTGTAATCAATAATGCAAATTCTCCTAAACTGACAACACTGAAAAGACACGGTACACATTCTTTGAGAGGTACTTCACAAGAGATAGTATCAAATACAAGTCACCATCACTTACGGTTTGTAGTGTATAAACAATGTGCAGTGAATTAATGCTACTGCTTTTAATATCGAGTACACGCCGAGAACTCGCGGAAGTAAGGCATCTTCTGAAAGAAATTCGCATTCAAAATATCGGGAACGATTCCCGTGCAATATTAGGTAAAACTCAACGAAATATTATTAAAAATAAACTGAAAAGTAATATTTAAATACCAAAAAAATTGCATTCACCCTAACCTTTCGCAAGCATTCAACCAACCTGATAACAAACCCGTAATTTCTCCAAGGTATGAGCGTTTCTCTATGTAAGACCTAACAGCATTACCCAAATCCATAAACGCTACGAATGCAATCCATCCTCTAAAAGCATATAATGCTTTTTGATCCATTCTTATTTTCTCAATTCAACCTAACCGCCATCTTACCACTGGTCTACCCCAGAGAGTATATAGCAGGTATATATAGCCAGCCATTGCCCCAACCCCCAGGCTTTATGTAAATTCTGGGAACAATGACGTCACAGTTGGCAGGAAATTCATGGGTGGTGTTCTCGTGTACAAACTGTTTTTACTTTCTCGCTTTACGAAGTACTTCGTAAGAAGAGAAAGTTATGAAATCGGGCGCCGAAAAACGGCGAATTTTTGCTAGAAAAACTCTTATTGCCGAGCGCTGGTAACGAAAAAGTGTATCTTGTTGCTAAATTTAGAACAAAAATTCTATAACACGTGTTATAGCCGGAATCCACGTTTTTATTTTTTATTATTTTTTTGTTCTTAATACCGGAAAATCTATTGACGGCAAAATGTCCGTCCGTCTGTAGTCAACGCTAGCGCCTAATCCATTCAGCGGATTTTTCTCAAAATTGATATTCCCCACTCAGTTTGAATGAACTCGTGGCTTCAGGAGTTTCATAAGGATATTTTGATTTTTCACATGGAGCCTCAAAAATATTTTCAAAATTTTCTCAAAAACGGCAATCACCCCCGGACTAGAAAATATTAGTTTTAATAAAGGACAAAACCTCACAGTTTATTACAATTACAGCAGCGTACAAACCGTCCAATATTCCGCTAAAATCGACTCAACTACAAAAACTCTTCGCTCAACCCACTCCCACCCTAGCAATAGATTTTAATACTATACTTCGGTTTTTCTTTCTTGGCGCACGAGGATGTGTCAATAAAATGGAATATCTCACGGTATTTCGCGTCGTTCTCGGTTGTGCCGCCAGGAGTCGCATGATCGCGACTGTATCGAGCAGTGCTGGCGACATGCGATAGACTAGCTATTATAGTAGGTACAAGTAAACAATTCAACGAACAAATTTATCAATTTCCTTTTACAGAATAAAATTCAGACCATTGCCTAGCCCTGATTAAGTCCAATAACAACCCTTCTCCCTCAAATGATTCGTGAACTATCTCAAAAACTATTAATTGGCAAAACTTCAATTCACTCACGTACATTCTCACCCCATCACTCTCGTTTTGCACTAACAACGCTGAAATTAGATGAGGCAATCAATAAATTCTATATGAAATTGCATATACTGCAATTAGCAATGCAACTAGTCACAATAAAGTTTACAGTAAAAATCTCAGACACAAAAATAGTAAAATTCCGCAAAGTATACTATCTTTCATTCAGTCAAAAAGAACCGCCAGAAAGCTCTGCCAAGAGTATATATTTCCTCATCTTAAGAACCTTGAATTACCAAAAAAATTTTTAATTACTTAAAAGATAAAATTCATTCTACTCTAGAACAGTGTAGATTCCAAAATTTTCAACATTCACTAACTAATTTAGACAAGGACTTTTTATTTATTTATTTACGTCAAAAACAGTTAAAAACTGCGTATGACGAGCTATGGGGAGAAGTGAATTTTGTGCACGTTTTCATAATTCTGTGGTCTCTATCCTAAACCATATTCTAGTCGAATTTTGAATACAGAAAAGAGAGTTTTTTTCGAGTTTTGTTGACAAAATATTCGCTCCTATATAATAAAATATATTTTCAAAGGTAAATTAGCTATAAATTCCTGCCTCTTCATGAAAGAATAATACTTTTTGCCGCGATAATATGAAAAACGATAATTTGAATAACTATATTTCCCACTGAAATTCAGAAGACGTGCACAAATAATGAAGTTACATTTATGTCCAGAAGCAAAACAAGGGACCATCTCAGCATTTGCTCAAGGATCAGGGAAACTGGACGAAAAACCTGATCGAGATGGGGGCCATCAACCCAGAAACTGTGGTACAATACTTGTTACAGATTCTTTAGAATTATACAGTCCAAATGATAAATAATTACATTAACTATCATTGTTAAAATTAATTCTACTTTCCTTTTTGATGCTCGGTATAGTCTCGAATTGTATAGAAACAGTTATGCAGCAGAAAAGATTTTACTTGGGACTTAAACTTTTCTATTGAATTTAATCGTTTAATGTCTTCTGGCAAAGTGTTGTAGAGTAATGTACATGAATTGTATGTGAATTTTTTGTAGTGAGCTGTTGATACTGCCACCTGGTGAATATGATTACTACGTCGTGTGTTATACTTATAGACATCGGCGTTTGCTGAAAATATATTTCCGCACTTAAGTAGGTCATTTTTGACAAAAACTACTGATTCGTAAATCAGGAGACAAGGTAATGGTAAAATTCTTAGATTAATAAAGAGTGACTTACAAGAATCACGTGGGTTGGATTTGCTTATTATTCGTACAATTCTTTTTTGTAATCTGAAAGTCTGTGAGCTATAATATGTGTTTCCCCAAAATATTATGCCATATCTCAGGCGGGAGTGAACATTGGCAAAATATACACAACGAGCTGTATGAACTCACGTAACTCACGTAACCTTTGGATAATCTACAGATACTTCCATTATACACTGTGCACCATTCCTCCTATTGATTACAATAACAAAAGAGCAACCACAACTGAAGATAAACCAAAAATATTATCAGATCATTTTGCTAACAATCTAAACTCCAATCCCATTACTAGCGTAGCCTATCACTGAATAACAAAATCATTAATTTCCTCGATAATCAGTACTCTTTTGTGACTTTGTCAATTAATTACAATGTTCCATCCAAGGTAAAAGAACTAATAAAAAACGCGAAAAACAAGAAATCCGCGGGAATTGACAATCTCTCTGTCTTGGTGCTTAAACACCTTTCCAATCGCAGCATTGCCTTCATAACAGGCATCTTTAATGGCTGCCTAAAGGCCCGCAACAGACTACGCCGATGAATGTGTTTCCAGAAATGTGCGACGAGAAATGTGGAAAATCGAAACAACGGACTCGTATTGACCCCCACACACTTGAAAGAGTTTCCTCGTTCGCCTCTGCAGAGGCGAAAGAGTTCCTCGCTCGAGTCGGTCGGCGAGCGAGGTTTCTCGGACACATTTCTACTCCTTCACTTGTTATACGACATTTTGGGCGTTCGCTACCGCAGGAAAACACCAAACAGTGCATAAAACTGAGTGAGGTTATAACGTTTGCAAGTAATAGATGCGATAAACTACAAGTTTTTTAATTGTTTTCTTGAATTTTCTCTTCAAACGGAAATGAACAAGTAAAAACTTGTATGGAAGATATTCTTATTTGTGTGAAATCCGCTTATGAGTAATATAAAAATAAAAATTTGAAGCAAGGAACTTGAAAGGGTATTTTGAAAGAATTGAATTAATTTATTACTTTTCTAAATTGGTATTTATTGCAATATTATTTCTATATTTATTCCCCCTACTCCTACTTGCCCTCACGTTCTGGTGCCAATGCAATTGTTCCTCCTACCACTACTCAGTTTATCAATACTATTATTGCATAAATTTGTTTGGGTCGTAGGTCATGGACGGTCCCGTACGGGAATACCTGTAAACAACGTTTAATATGGCAACATGCACAGGACTACTAAATACTGGAATGATAACATGTTTTCAAAACAGGAAAGATAGAACTTTAATTCTTTCTTTGGTTGCTCACGGCAACAATGCAACAATAAGTGAATATTCCCTCAAGCTTGGCAACATTATTTGGACACGAAATTACCATTAATTGCATTACATGAAATTTTAATTAATCAAATTACGTGAGATTACCATCAATCCAGTTACAAGAAATTACCATTAATCAGCTGAATTGCAATTGTTTTATGTTCAGGAATTCCTTTACTCAAAAAAAACCAATATCATTAACAAACTCTTCTTATACGTTCGTATTTGCCAAATACAACAATGAAAATGTAAAGAAAACAATACAAAATTTTATATTGCCGGCTGACAAACAATTACGTTCGTTCCGTTTTAAAATTTTGAAAATTCCACTATTCTTGCCAATGTTTATTTAATTTATTTGAATGTACGCGAGCACAGATCTGATTTTAAATAATTACACTGCGAATGCGAAACTTCCCTGTTGCTGCGTCGTCGAAAACAGCGCCGTTGCCAGTTCGGTCGTTCTATGCGCGCTCACTCGCACGCGCCGACGTACTCGCGCGCTCCAATCTTGCACGGGCCGGTTTCCTTCAAAATAATTCTCCCCAGGAATTCCATAAATTGTCTGATCACCTTGAACCACAAATTCACAAATAAATAATACTTCTTCTTTCTTCTAATTGGCTCACTGCATCAACAAATGTTCGCGCTGTTTACATGTCCATTACGCACTTTCGATTCGCCGCCAAAATGTCTAAGTCCGAAATATTTTACAACTTATGAGTTCGTCAAACACGGACACGATGTCTCTCTCACTGCTGACTAGACAGAACTCCACTAAAAACCATCTCGATTTAACATGTTACCTCGGAATATAAAAAATGCCGACGAAATCCATTTTGACCTTTTCATTGTTGTTTCCATAATTTTACTAAAATGTCCAATATTACTTATTTTGACATGTTTCCGCGTTTATTCATTACGGCTTCTTCCCAATGTTAAGATTTTCTTGTCCAAACAGATGTTTTCGATTTATTTTACGTCGAAAATTGCTAATTTCTCTGTCGACATTACACATTAATTAGTCGCTTGTTTTGGTATCATTAATTTGTAATATTTCTTTATTTCGAAAATTCAATGTTCTATAAACTCTTTAGATCATTTATAAATTTTGTTAAATTCATACCATGACGATTCACAACGCCTTTCGTAGCCTAATTAGCATTTCTTCATAAAATTTTGGTAATTCAAGTTACTATATTCGACATGTTCGACTGGGTTTTTTCTCTAAAATTTTTGATTCCAATTTTAAGCGAACCCGTCGTCCGATCGCGTTCAAATAAAAACCATAATGTTCATTCAATTATTCTCCAACTAACTGGACGGTCAGATTTTTCCCAAAATTATCGAATTCATTGTGCTCTGCAGAATTGCCGAAATACTCTTTCCGCGGCGCGCTGTTCTTTTGTCTTGCTCAGATCGATTCATAATACACGTTGTTTGTTTCATTGACTATAGCTCAATAAATATTTACTCTTTGTCCACAATTGTTTTTGGGGAATGTCTAATTAAATGAAATCATTATTAACATCATTATCATTAATCACTTGTTATACGACATTTTGGGCGTTCGCTACCGCAGGAAAACACCAAACAGTGCATAAAACTGAGAGAGGTTATAACGTTTGGAAGTAATAGATGCGATAAACTACCAGTTTTTAAATTGTTTTCTTGAATTTTCTCTTCAAACGGAAATGAACAAGTAAAAACTTGTATGGAAGATATTCTTATTTGTGTGAAATCCGCTCATGAGTAATATAAAAATAAAAATTTGAAGCAAGGAACTTGAAAGGGTATTTTGAAAGAATTGAATTAATTTATTACTTTTCTTAATTGGTATTTATGAATTTATTAATTGTGAATTTTATTATGAAATATTTGATCATTATCTACTCATTATTCAACCAACAAATATAGTAAACCAGAGCGTGGTAGAGATTACGGAGTTCAAGAAAATTTGTTGATGTACAACTTCTCCCTCATACGTCACTTAACTTCTTATTTTTTTAACATTAAATATTGATTTGTATGCAATGTAGTAGTGTGTTTCTCTCTAGGTAATTCGAACTGTTAAACAAATGGTTTACGATTATTGTAACAAAACAAGGTTATAACGAGTTAAAATTACGTAGCATTTAATAAAACAAGAAATGGGACTCTCAGGTGATCTCATAGCTAAAACTGCTGGCATCACTCTCGGCTTGTGGCACATAAAGGCATTTCGAGACATCGAATAACCTCTTTGTAGTGTGTGGACGCTGCCTCGCCGGCTTATTTCCACATTTCTCGTCGCACATTTCTAGCAACGCATTCCTCGGTGTAGTCTGTTGCGGGCCTAAGAGTTCGAAACAAGCAGTTATCATTCAAATTTTAAAATCTAACAAATCTCCCAAGGAAAACGCCAGTTACAGGCCCATAAGTCTTCTATGCGTATTAAGCAAATTATTCAAGAAAATAATACTATTTAAATACAGTTTCTTCGCTAATAATATTATCCCTACACGTCAGCCTACTATCATTCCACTACTACTAATATTATCCCTACCTAACATTCTACTGTCCACCAACTCTTAAGACTTTCTGAAGACATCGCCTAGGCCTTTCAAAATAAGAAATATCTAACAACCACATTTTACTTTCCCGTGTACGTACGTATAGTATAGGGAAAGTTATGTGATGCGCAAAAAACGGCGCATTTTCGGTAGAAAAACACTTATTGCAGGGCCCTAATAACGAAAAAGTGGATAAATCCAGTTGCTAAATTAAGAAAAAAAATCTCCAAACATGTGGTGCAGCCAGAAACCGTGTTTTGTGGGTCCCTGATACCGAAAAACCAATTGACAGCAAACCGTCTGTTTGTCTGTGTGTTAACAACGCTAGCGACTAAACCGTTCAGCTGATTTTCTTCAAACTTGATACTCTCCGATCGATCTGGCTGATCTCGTGGATCCTTGATTTTAAAAGCGGTATTTTAATTTTGGAGGGTCCTTTCCATGAAGGCCCCCGGACAATTTCAAAATTAAAAAAAAACACCAAATTTTTTCTTTAAATTTCTTGTAAGAAAAGAGTAAAATACACTTATTAAGGTGGTATAGGTTCGATTTTCACGATTAACTCTCAATTTTCGAAAATTTCGAAAGTTTCAATTTTATTCGGCGTCTTCCTCAAACTACAAAATGGCAGACCGAGATTTTTCTTTCAATAAAATTTGTTCCTCATAGAGAGTTTTTTCATTAAGGTCATGTACATTTTCTTTTAATTTTAGTAGTTTTAACGAAAGTTTGCCTGCTATATGTGCAATTTAAAAAAAATACAAAAGTAAAGAAGGAAGTAAAAATCAAATGGATGTTCTATTTTTATTTTCCCTTTCGCGTCAGACAGAGAACGCGAAACAACGTTAAAAAATTTCAAATAGATTTTTACTTTCCCGTATACGTACGTATACACGGAGTGATGTACGTAGTATAGGGAAAGTTATGTAATGCTGCGCGAAACTAGTGGTGCTACAGAATGGCACAGACTTTCCCGTATTAGTTTTCTATTTTCTTGGGTCTTCGCTAAGGTCCGTTCGCTCTAACTTTACTCTACACTGGTCGTCACTTGTTTTCATTGGTTGACGGACACCACACTCCCCTTCAGGGCGTCGTGCGCTATAGGAGTTAGCTCCCTTTGAAAATTGATTTATTTCCTGACTCTCTACATAGTCGTATGATAGATGAAATGATTTTCTCCTTTGCCTTGAAGTAAAATCAGACACCGAGTGTGACCTTAATTGCCAACCTTCAGCTGCCAACGGACCTCTTTGAGATAATGTACGTTCGTCAGGCTGTCGGCGCCGCTCCTGGCAAATTTTATCAGTAGCAGTTCCGTTCTCGAATGAGAAAGTTCTAAAAGAATGCTGGATTTTTGTTTGGTTAGTGAAAGTGTGTTTACTCATGCGTTGATTTTTGTTTCCACATCGAACACAGTAAGTGAAGAAGTTCCCGGGATAATCCGGTTTGAAACATTCGCAGGGAAAATCAATCGTGGTGAGAAGGTTGTATTGATGTGTTTGAATAATTAGCGGCTAAAAATCCGTCAATGACTTTGTGGCAGGTGGAAGAAATGACCGCTGAATTGCAGGTGTCGGTGTCAGAAGTATTTGAAAACTGTGTAATGCATTAAGTCGTTGTAAAGGTAACTTCTCAACGTAAAAAGATATGTAGAGCAAAACAGGTGGAGGGCGAGTGCGATGAATTTATTAATCTGCCATTCGCATTCATGTGCACATTTTTTCGTAGAAACGAATTTCCAACATCAAATAAAATTCTTGATGTGGTTAATGAAGATTCGGGACTGCCAAATTTTGAAAGAACGTCACTGTACGTTCTATTGAAATTCGTGCTTCTGGCTTTCACTGCTACCTTGCAACAACACGTAAATGAAAGTTCTGTGATATTTAAGCAAAATATCTGCATATTTTGGCTGGTATTTTGGGCGTATAAAAGAAGTTCTAGTGTAATAATATGCTATGACAGTTCTGGCTGTGACACGTGCGGGCATTTGAGTATGGTCGTGGCGCGAATGACGTAGCCAATCACGAACTACAGAGCGGAGGTATACACTCAAAGTTTGTGTACATGCGGAGTGAAGTTACAGCGAACGGACCTTAGCTATTCGCAATTGCCACATACTCTTTCTTGCCAGCTACCATCTATCACCGCCAAAAGTACATTTTTTTGTCATTTTCTTAATTTTTCGGTTTCCTATTGGTAGAATAGAAACATTAATTTTAGAATATTAAAAAACACAAAAACCTAGCCGTAAATGGCAATTTTCTTTTAAAATTTATGTGACGTTTAAGAGAAAATGGCGTTTTAGCACTACTAAAAATGCGAAATTTGAAGCTCATTTTCACAGAAAATTGTTGAGTTTTCAAAATACTTTATTTGAAGTTATTTGAAGCACATACACTCACAAATATAATAATGTTTACAAATTGCTGGTAATGTGCATATTAAAGATGTGAGAGATCTTTCAAAAAAATTACAATTATATAATTTTTGAAAAAACAAAAAAAAAACTCAAAATAAACTTTACGTCATATTAAAGAGTGTAATTATTACTATCCGTTACAAAAGTTTCAAGAAAAAATTTGCAGATACGAGAAAATGGCGTTTGAGCATTTCTGAAAATGCCGAAATTTGAGCTACTTTTCACAGAAAACGGTTGTGATTTCGATAAACTTTACTTGACATTATTTAAAGCATATATACTCGTAAATATAATAATGTGAAAAAATCGCCGATAATGTAAATATTATCAACGTGAGAGACAAGTAAAAAAAATACATGTTTGTAATTTTTGAAAAAACTAACCGATAGACCAATATGGCTTTTATGTCATCCGATAGAGTAAATTTACCGCTATCCCTACCAAAAGTTTAAAGAAAAATTTGGAGCCGTTTTTGAGAAAATCCTGTTTTTGTAATTTTTTTAATGTTGCACATATTGCACGCAATATTGCACGAAAACTACTAAAATTTTGAGACACATTTACATGACCTTTATGAAAGAACTTAATATGCAGAACAAATTTTATTTGAAGAAAAAATCTCTATCTTCAATTTTGTAGTTGGAGGAAGACGCCGAAAAAATTTCAAACTTTCACAATTTTCGAAAATTCAGAGCTGTACGTGAAAATCGGACCTATGCCATGTTAATAAGTGTATTTTACTCTATTCATACAAGAGATTTAAAGAAAAAATTTGGAGCCGTTTTTGAGAAAATGTTGAATCCCCGGGGGGCTTCATATAAAGTACCCCCAAATTTTGTAGAATCTTTTTCAAAATCTCAAAGCTTTGACTAGAATCAGATCGACCGGGGAATATCCATTTTGGAAGAAATCGTACGTATGGTTTAGGCGCTAGCAGTGTTCACAGACGGACAGACAGACGGACGGACAGACGGACGTTTTCCTTTCAATTGGGTTTTTCTGTCTCAAGGACCTAGAAAACAGGGTTTCTGGCTACACCACGTGTTAGGGGATTTTCTTTTCTTAATTTAGCAACTAGTTTTATCCACTTATTCGTTTTCACGGCCCGGCAATTAATTTTCTTCCGCCGAAATTGGCCATTTTTTCGCGCAGCATTACATAACTTTCCCTATACTACGTATATCACACCGTGTATACGTACGTGTACGGGAAAGTAAAAATCCGTAATGCTATTCCATTGCCACAGCTTCCGTAATGCTATTCCATTGCCCCACTATCGCATGTATTGAAGACAGTACAGAATTTTGTAAACCATGTCTGCATTCGTAAGTGGACGCGTAATACCTCGAGATCAGCACAGTAAAGTCCGTCTGTCCGTCTGTGAACACTGCTAGCGCCTAAACCATACGTACGATTTCTTCCAAAATGGATATTCCCCGGTCCATCTGATTCTAGTCAAAGCTTTGAGATTTTGAAATATATTCTACAAAATTTGGGGGTACTTTATACGAAACCCCCCGGAGATTTTCAAAATTTTCTCAAAAACGGCTCCAAATTTTTTCTTTAAATTTCTTGTATGAATAGAGTAAAATACACTTATTAACATGGCATAAGTCCTATTTTCACGTACAGCTATGAATTTTCGAAAATTGTGAAAGTTTGAATATTTTTCGGCGTCTTCCTCCAACTACAAAATTGAAGATAGAGATTTTTTCTTCAAATAAAATTTGTTCTGCATATTAAGTTCTTTCATAAAGGTCATGTAAATGTGTCTCAAAATTTTAGTAGTTTTCGTGCAATATTGCGTGCAATATGTGCAACATTAAAAAAATTACAAAAACAGGATTTTCTCAAAACGGCTCCAAATTTTTTCTTTAAACTTTTGTTAGGGATAGCGGTAAATTTACTCTATCGGATGACATAAAAGCCATATTGGTCTATCGGTTAGTTTTTTCAAAAGTTACAAAAATGTAATTTTTTTTACTTGTCTCTCACGTTGATAATATTTACATTATCGGCGATTTTTTCACATTATTATATTTACGAGTATATATGCTTTAAATAATGTCAAGTAAAGTTTATCGAAAACACAACCGTTTTCTGTGAAAAGTAGCTCAAATTTCGGCATTTTCAGAAATGCTCAAACGCCATTTTCTCGTATCTGCAAATTTTTTCTTGAAACTTTTGTAACGGATAGTAATAATTACACTCTTTAATATGACGTAAAGTTTATTTTGAGTTTTTTTTTGTTTTTTTCAAAAATTATATAATTGTAATTTTTTTGAAAGATCTCTCACATCTTTAATATGCACATTACCAGCAATTTGTAAACATTATTATATTTGTGAGTGTATGTGCTTCAAATAACTTCAAATAAAGTATTTTGAAAACTCAACAATTTTCTGTGAAAATGAGCTTCAAATTTCGCATTTTTAGTAGTGCTAAAACGCCATTTTCTCTTAAACGTCACATAAATTTTAAAAGAAAATTGCCATTTATCGGCTAGGTTTTTGTGTTTTTAATATTCTAAAATTAATGTTTCCTATTCTACCAATAGGAAACCGAAAAATTAAGAAAATGACAAAAAAATGTACTTTTGGCGATGATAGATGGTAGCTGGCAAGAAAGAGTATGTGGCAATTCCGAATAGCTAGCGAAGACCCAAGAAAATAGAAAACTAAAACGGGAAAGTCTGTGCCATTCTGTAGCATCACTAGTTATATTTGTTTACGGTCATACAGATGACAGTAAAATTGCCTCTCCGGGTCAAATAACGAGACACTAGGAGCAATAGGTTAAACAAATATAAATATTTTTCTGTTAGACAATCACTGAGAGAGCTAATTTGATGATACACTTGATAGGTTCGAGACGTGTGGGAGAAAGAGATCCAGAAGAGCAGAGAAGAGATGAGAGAAGTGAGTCTCCAGGTAAGTGGCGCCCTTTGCGGCGGCCACTCGCTTCCCGCGAGCGCCGCTGACGCGCTCGCCCAGGGGACGGCGCGGCGGAGGGCGGCGCCGGCGCGAGGGCCAGGGCCCTGCGCGCCCTTCTGGCGAAGGCGACGCTGCGCAACAGCTGTTACTCCCACTCAGCACTTTCAAAGCAAACAAGACCCCAATTACATTGAATAGCTAAGTCAATTTCAGCTGCTGTCAATCACGCAATTATTGGCAGGTAAGGCTATTGGAAAAATGCACTAAACACACATAAAACACACATGTAGAACGTTTCATATAAATCACGTATGCGTTTGATGCAGATGAAGCAGTACACTAATTCAGTCCTCAACAACTCTACACTATGTCTTCGTTATTCTGGTCGTGGTTTTAGAAAAAATGAAATGTAATAGACCAATCGTAATCATTTTAAAATTTAGTATCATCAATTCAATCCATAATATCCCACATCGTAAATGGAACTCTTCTAAGTGCGTTGGCTGAGACCGTTGCTCGTGTGGGAGTCCTAACGTTGTGCGATGCGCCCTTGGTGAGCGTCAGCAGCGCTGTGCAAAGGGCCTTCGCCGGGTGCGCGCCCTTGCGCAGAAGCAGAGCCGCGGCCTGCGCGCCCTCGTCCTGCGGCGCCAGTCCAAGTCAGCGCAGCTCAAGAAGCCTCCTGTGCGAGCGGAGCCAGCGCTGCCAACGCTCGACGGGACCCGAGGAGCCTGCGAGGGCGGCTCGCGCCTTGCGTTGCTGGTAGGCGGCGCCGAAGGTTCCCCCCGGGAGACTCGGGCAGCGCCAGGACGACGAAAGTCCCCGGCGGGGCGGGGGCGGCCGGCGCGCGCGACTCTGCGACACCCCCACCCCCCAATTCCCACACGCCGTTCTCTTTCCCCTTAACACTCTGCATCAACCATGCTTTCGGGCTATTTCGATTTTGCGCCAGTTTTACAGTCACTTCAAGATCGCTCGTGTTCTGAAGAAATTGCAAAAAATGCAAGGAAACCAGACAATGTGTACAGAGTGAGATGGACGGACCATTTTGTGGAACAAAAGTCTGATGAAATCGTGGCAGCTTTGTAAAGCCGGAAGCAATGGGAAAAGTAGTTACGTATGCCTACATAGGCGAAAGAAATGATATTTTCTTTACCAAGTTTGTTGTAATCAAAATTATATCGGTTCACACGTGCACCCGATACAATTGGCAAGTGCGCCGTGTTGTAGGACACATTTGACAAAATTGTTATTACACATAGCATTGTATTTTAGGTCGAATCTAAGCGAGTTAACCTGCAACTAATCAACTCACGTGTATTTGTTGATTTTTTTGAACTAATATGTGTCCTAGTTGTTGTGTCTTTGCAATCAGAAGAAAAACTCCGTTTCTCACAACATTTATTTTTCACAACATAAATATACAAATGGTCGCCGGTAGGCAAGCTGGGTGAGCCGAAGGCTCTGTTTTACGGCCGACGGCCGTGGCGAGTTGTAGTGTGGGGGCCGTGACAACGGCCGCGGCGAGCAGGTAGCGTCGCCGGTTGAGAGTCGTGGCGGCGGCGGAGCCGTCGCCCAGGTGCCGAGAGGCTGGAGCGCGGGGGCCAGGTAGAACCCGCGACAGCGTGAGGCCTTAGCACCACCCGGGCGATGCCAGGCGGAGACGTCGCTAGCCGAACGTGGCGACGGCAGCGGGGCCGTCCGCTCGGCAGTAGTGAGGCCGGGGGGTGGCCGCGTTGCTGGCAGAGCGTCGTGGCGGCGGCGGAGCCGGCGCCCGGGGCGGCGAGGCAGTGGCGTTGTAGATCGCTGTTGCCTCGGCGTGACGAGTCGGTAGACTCGGTCGTTAGGCTCGTGCTGGCGGATGCGTGGGCTGGCCCTCCGTTGGTCTCTGGCAGACGCGTTGCAGATTCGTAGCTGGCAGGTTGACGACTGGTACCTGACTTTGACTGACCCGTTGTCCACCGGGCTTTTATACCCTGGTGGGCCAATGGGAAATCGAGTTTACGTTATGGTCAGTGCGCAGCGCGTTTGTGCTGCGCCCTCTTGACCGAGTCTTTGAGTTCTGCTAGCGCGAGCCGTTTAAGTAGTCGGCGCGCACACAGCACTAGTACTTATGGTCAAGTAGTGCTTTCATACAACACTTACTGCATAATGAGTTGTGCTCTCAATACTAGCGGGTGGCGGCTTCGCTTACTTTTTGCGCGATCTGGCTGCCCGGAGGGAATGCAGAACGCTCCCAGAACTTCCCCAAATGCCATTGCGAGCCATGCTCACCGAATACGCAGCTATCGTCCTTGGATCCGGAGTGCGCTCTGCCGGTAACCACCAGAGGCGTATCTAGGTATTCAGGCGCCCATGGCAAGTATAGAATTTGCGCCCCCTGTCACGATACTTCAAACTAGGGTTGTTGATAATTGTTTTAACGAGTACATACTAGTATAAATAAGATTCTGATTATTTTCAAAAAGTTTCATAAACAATTTCTCTCGAAAAACATGACTTTTTTAATTTTTGTTAATTTTAGGAGTTGAGAGAACAGAGAATTAGTTTCGTTTGCTTCTGCGGTGGTAAGCGGACCATATTATTTTATTTAATAGGTAATTATGACACATTGATACATAATTTCAATTCTTTTAACTATGTGGCTAGGCTGAAGGCCTTCAAGCCATTACAATACCTACATCCTACCGCATTCTAACCTTTCGAATTCTGGCATTCACCCCTAATGGTCTCTTCATCGCATCAAAGCCGCGGAAAGGAGACCATAAGGTACGGCTGAGGAAAAAACCCCTGAAGGGGGAAAAACCTGCCGTCAGAAGACGAGTACATGCTAAACTACTAGTTGTTTTTTTTTCTAAACTATTTATTTTCTTCCTGGCGTGGGCATCTTCTCCATTCCGTCTTTGGCCTCCTCAGCCCCTGAAATCAAACACCGCCACAGAAGATCGCCCGCACCTCCGCCTTTCCGAACAATTTACTACTGATTAACTTAATTATCGCTTACTGATTAATTTAATTAATACTGACTAATATACTAATTAATATTAATGATTAGCATTATTGATTACCTTACTAATTAATTTAATTATCTCTTGCTAATTGAATTAATTATTTTATCTCCAGTCTAGGCTCCGCTCGTACTACTAACCAATACTGTTTTCCCACTTCCTGATTACCGTTTCCCTGATAGTTCGAACCTTTCCTAAAAATATTCCTAATTCTTTAATGAAGTGAGATCTATTATCAGCTAATATATTTTAAGCGAGCGATATGTTTCTAAATTGGAAGCCATAGTTCCCCATTCCCATCCATTTTCCTCTCGAAGTTTCTGTAGCGCAGCAATTTAACAGGATGTGGATCCAATCTTCTCTATCACCGCACAGTGCACAGATTCCATTGTCATTCGAATCCTTCATTCTACGTTGCATCCACCCCCCCTAACCTAAACCACGCGTATCCCCCTCTTGCATCCCTTTTAAGTGCGTGTACGTAACTTTCATGGTATCCTTCTGGCCAGCTGCCAGAATATCTTGCCTTTTAATATCCGAAAGTCGATCTGAAATTAATCGTTCTATTTCCCATGTTCCCCTATTCTCAACCATTTCAGGAGAAACGTCTCCCAGACCTGCGCGTTCTAGTACCCGTTTCACTTTATACGACCAATATCGCTGATCGTTTTCCTGTAATTGCGCTCTAAAGCACCTGCGAATAAGCGTGTCGGACTCTTCACTTGCTAATCTAATCCAAAGCTTAATGGCTTTCATTTTTAAATCTTTCCAAATTCCTACACTACCTACCTCTCTTAAGACGCCAACATTTGCTGCGAATCTAGAGACTCCAAGAATTAATTTATAAAAATCTGTTTCGATGCTTTCTAATCTGTCTATTCTATCCACTCCCCAGATTTCCGCCCCGTAATTCATTGCTGGGAGCACTAGTGATTTAAACATTGTGTCGCACACCTTTAAGGGCAATTCCGGTACTCTACGCATTACGCAACCGATTTCTTTGAGAGCAATTCTTCCTTTACTATGAGCCGCAACTATGTGTTTATTCCATCCCCCGTTCATAGAGAATTTTGCACTAAGATAAGTAAAAGTTTTAACACGGTCGAGTTCTTCCTGTGCGTAATACCATTTCTCTTTGTTACCCCAAATAAACCCATTCTTG
Organism: Acheta domesticus; assembly: GCA_031308135.1. Taxonomy (NCBI): domain Eukaryota; kingdom Metazoa; phylum Arthropoda; class Insecta; order Orthoptera; family Gryllidae; genus Acheta; species Acheta domesticus. Next base: position 20,720,034 of record JAHLJT010002406.1, on the reverse strand, counting down.
AAGACCACAGTTTTTGTTTTTTGAATATTTACTTTTAGTCCCCATGCTACACTATATCTTTCTAGGATGTTTAAACTCGTCTGTAATCCCTCAATCGTTTCCGAGCATAGAACTAAATCGTCCGCATAAAGTACGGTGTGCGCGCCAACTATTCAAACGGCGCGCGCCAGCAAAACTAACAGACTCTGTCAAGAGGGCGCAGCACAAACGCGCTGCGCACTGACCATAACGTAAACTCGATTTCCCATTGGCCCACCGGGGTATAAAAGCCCGGTGGACAACGGGTCAGTCGAAGTCAGCTACCAGTCGTCTACCTGCCAGCTACGAATCTGCAACGCGTCTGCGAGAGACCAACGGAGGGCCAGCCCACGCATCCGCCAGTACGAGCCAACCGACCGAGTCTACCGACTCGTCACGCCGAGGCAACAGCGATCTACAACGCCACTGCCTCGCCGCCCCGGGCGCCGGCCCCGCCGCCGCCGCCACGACGCTCTGCTAGCGACGCGGCCACTCCCCGGCCTCACTACTGCCGAGCGGACGGCCCCGCTGCCGTCGCCACGTTCGGCTAGCAACGTTTCCGCCTGACCTCGCCCAACGGCCTCACGCTGTCGCGGGTTCTACCTGGCCCCCACGCTTCAGCCTCTCGGCACCTGGGCGACGGCTCCGCCGCCGCCACGACTCTCAACCGGCGACCCTATCTGCTCGCCGCGGCCGTTGTCACGGCCCCCACACTACAACTCGCCACGGCCGTCGGCCGTAAAACAAACGCCACGGCCGTCGGCCGCTCACCCAGCTCGCCTACCGGCGACCATTTGTATATTTATGTTGTGAAAAATAAATGTTGTGAGAAACGGAGTTTTTCTTCTGATTGCAAAGACACAACATAAAGTAATCCGGGAATTTTCAGGCCATCAATTGCCGGTGCAGATGTGTCGGTTTCCTGTACCCATGTCAATAAATCATTTATATACAAGATAAACAACAGCGGTGAAAGAGGACAACCCTGTCTTACCCCTACTGTCGATTTTATTTTTTGCGTTGTACTTTCGTCACCGCACTTGACGCAGAAATTTACTTCTCTGTACATACTCTGCAACACCGTTAAAACTTTACGTAATAAGCCTAGTTCATTTAGTTTTCGCCATAACGATTCTCTGTTGATTGAATCAAACGCCTTTTCGAAATCCACAAAACTGGCGGTCCATATTGATATGAAGAGAGAGAACACTGATTTATGAGGTGACAATGAACGGTAATAAACAATTAAAATTCATTTGAATATGCGAAAGTGGGCGCGTCCATCACCCGTTTGTGCGTGTGAAGATGAGCGGTAAAAAATTGTTTTTGCGGTAATAAATTAGTAATAAAATAGTTAAAAATGCAGGTTGTAGTTTGGTGTGATTCTGCCATTGTGAGCGAATCAAGCTGATATCGAACTAGTCCGCCACCCATGTTTTTTGGTGAAGATGGGCGGTAAAAAATGGTTTTGCGGTGATAAATTAGTAATAAAAATGTTAAAAATTGTGGTACTCATTTGGTTTGATTCTGCTATGGTGGACGGGCTAGCTTAATATCAAGCTAGCTCGCCACCCATTTTTTCGGTGAAGATGAGCGGTAAAAAAATGGTTTCGCGGTTAGAAGATAGTTAAAAATTCTGACACATAGTAGTTTGGTTTGATTCTGCTGTGGTGGGCGGGCCAGCTTGATGAACCTATTTTATTCACTTTCAGAATTAGCAGTATAGTATACTCGTATACTTTCTCCAAAATTACTACTGTAAGGCTGTCTTTTATGTGTTAAAATCATTTTGAAAGCTGAAAATGAACTTTCCAATGACAGATTTATAAGAGCAAACAAATTTAAGCACTTTTCTCACACCCACTTCTGGAACTTCTTCACTCCCCTTCCCCCTCAAACAACAAACGTTGTACTATACGACCCATTTAACCACTGAACTGTGTTTTGTAAGCTCCTTTCCAACAGAAGGTTTTTGCCTGACCTGTGCCATTCCTCGCCTGGATTACGAAAACGACGCGTCGCGGCGATAAGCTTCAATCTGTCAACAGCGCAGCTGCCCCAGGAATGGGTGCAATTACCTAAAAATTACTGGTCGGAGACGAGCCTGAAACATCATTTATATGTTGCCTTGCAGAGCTCATGTTCGGTGTGTTGGATTTCGGTGCATAGTCAATTGCGTATTCGATCAGATGATACTACACTTTGTGAAATTCGGGAAAGTATTTGCTTTTCCGTTAAACATATTAAAAAAAATTGGCAATTAAAATGTGATCAACAGAGTCGAATTTTACCAGCATTGGGGACCCTTGGACCTAGGTTAATTTGGGGGGCCCTGTTCTTACTTCCATCGATCCCCCCTATTTCGATGCTGAAATATAAAAAATCCTATCAATTCACATTGTATTTTATATCTGTTTAATATTTTGAAAGTATATCTTAGTGCCTCAATTTAAGATTATTCAAACAAAAAAATTAAACATTTATGTAAGAATAACAGACTTATAATTAAATTAAAAAAGACTACAAATTAAATACTTTAATTTTTTATTGAATTGCACAATATAAAATTAAAAAAGATCAACCAGCAACATTTCATATATTATCCAACGATGCGTGACACATCACTCCGTTATACCAGTTTTTTGCGTATAGTTTAATCATCCATCACATTTCATGTTATTTTATTTTTTGAAACCTAAGTGTTAAATATTTTTAAGAACTATCTGGGGCCCTTGAACATTGGGGTATTATGCCTGGATCCTTCGGGCTCGTGCGTTATCACGGCACTGATGGTCATTCTTGAAAATTACTTGGTTTATATTAAATTAACATCAAGTGCCCTTTTAGAACATTTTAGTCACTATAAGATGCTTTCAGTAGATCTATTGTATCATGATTCGTAAACATCTGCAATTAATTTTCACAACATCCTAAAGGAACTAAATAGGCTTTTGTCCTAAAATCCGAGGTCTAATTATCAGTAATGTTTTGGAGAACTTCAATAATTTTGTCGAAGATGTTTCACGACTTCTACCAGTGCTGATGTCTGTGTCAGATAAAGATTCGACATAAGAACCACAGGCATGGCATTTTACATTCCCGTATACGTACTTATATACGGTACTGGAAAAATTATGTAATGCTGTGCTCAAAAACGGCAGATTTTCGCCAGAAAAAATTCATTACCGTGTCCTGATAACGAAAAAGTGGATAAATCCAGTTGCTAAATTAAGAAAAAATCTCCTAACACGTGGCGCAGCCTGAATCCCTGTTTTGTGGGTCCTTGGTACCGGAAAACAAATTGAAAGCAAAACGTTTGTCCGTCCGTCAGTCTGTGAACAACATGCGACTAAACCGTTCAGGCGATTTTCCCCTTGAATTTGAAACCGATATTTTAATTTGGAGGGGATACTTTACATGAAGCCCCTGGGGCATTTTCAAAAAAATGGCGCCAACAATTGACTAATTTTTTTGTTGGATAGTCTGAAGGTTATGTAAGAAAATGGCGCAGGTCTAACTTTGGTTGAAAACTCTGTTTTTTCGAAAATTGAAAAAATTGAAAAAAATGTCGGCGTTTTCCGACAACTACAATTATAAAGATACATCTTATCTTAATGAAATGTGTTCATAAAAAACATCTTCATATAATGTCATCTTCAATTTTTCAAAAATATGAGTATTGTAAGAAGGGAGGTGAGCAATGGACCGTGATGGAATTCCTCTCTTCAAACAAAACCTACAATAGCTCGTGAAGGACCACCTTCCAATTTAGATTTCTCAAGACAGGAAAGGTTGCTTGGGTTGTGAGTGTCACCAATTGCTTTAATGAAACACAACACATGAATTCAATAAGATATAATTAACCAAATACCTTACAACTACATTACATGAAAGCATGGAAAGGTATGCCTTGACTGCATTTGTGCAGAGCACTTTGATGCATGGACTGAAAAGAAAGAAAACAAATACACATTATATAATCTTGAAGGATGGCACCAGTAGCCGGAGGACTGGTGGGTGTTGGAGTGGTCACTGCTATCCCATGATGCAAACAGAGCATCAATGTTGGCACGTCGATGTCCGCGATATAAGTGACTTGAGAATAAGTCACTCACAGAACAGAGAGCAAAACAGACATGATTGTCTCACCGTGTAAAAAGGCACGCATTTGACTAGCGTGGAGTTTATCGCGTAAAACACCTCACATATTAACACGACGAGGTGTACAACATAGGTAACTTGAAATAACTCACTCACAAAGCAAAGAGCGAAACAGACCTGATTGTCTCACAGTATAAAAGGCACGCATTTGAGTAGCGTGGAGTCCGTCACGAGAAACGCTTCACATGGCGACTACATGCCGACTGACTGAATACGGAATTCGCTCGCAAAGCAGAGCGATGTTTGGCGCGCATAAAATGGCGCTGTCCAATGAGAATTTAGATAACAAAATAATTTATATGTAATTATTGTAAAGTAAAAGAAATTTAAGATAACATATATAAAACGGGCATGAAATTTGATCGTAATAATTATGCCATCAAATATGACTGACGGTGGAGTCTTAAAATGTTTTATATTATATAACGGACTGTGCCTGGCCATTTGAGGCGCGCATACTGGCGCTGCCCAATCAGAAATAACGTAACAAAATGATATATTTGTGATTATTGTAAAATAAGAAGGAATTTAAGATAAAACATAAGAGACAGGCATGAATTTTAATGATAATAAATATGCCATCAAATATGACTTGACAATAAAGTCTTAGAATGTTTTATATTACGTAAATGGATATAACCAGCTGGCGCCTGGCAGTTAAGAGGCGCGGTTCGTAGAATTTCAGCGTTGCCTTGTGGTGCGTTGAGAGAAACAGTGTTGTGACATGTACTTCGGTTAAAATGCAACACAAATATTGGAATAGAAGCTGCGAGGTGCGAGGTGCTTCAATGAATATAATAGGAATAAAATAAAATATATATATGGTAGCTTGTTCGAACAAGTATTTTTATGAAATTTTGTGTCGAACTTAGGCAATTTTATTTCCCAATTTTTTAAAGAAAATTGACATTAGGACGAGGCTTTTTAATATTCATTAGTCATTAGGACGAGGTTCTTTAATATTCTTAAAATAATATTTTTGTACTACTATTGCGAAATCGGCAAGGTAAAAAAAATGTCAAAAATATATAATTCGGGCGGCGATAGATGGCAGCTGGCAAGAGTATGTGGCAACCGAATAGCTAGCCGAGATTAAAGGAAATAGAAAACTAATACGAGAAAGTCTGTGCTATTCGGTAGCACTACTAGTTTCTACTGTTCCCAGATACTGAAAAGAACCCATGTTCAAGAGGTCCGAAAAATGGGGTCATTAATACTTCTAGTTTTGCTGCGTGTACGCCATCCAAGTTAGTGGAGTGATTATCACAGTTGATGAACATGGCTAGATTGTTTAAAACGTTTATTTTATTTTATCTTTTGTGTAAAGTTTAATTTCTTTATTGAAAAATAATTCCACATTTTTTTCGAGAATGACGAAAGCTAAATAGCGCCCCTTGAGAGTGACGCCCATGGCACGTGCCATGTCTGCCATACCCTAGATACGCCTCTGGTAACCACGGAAGCCACCAACACTCGGAATTCAGGGTCTTTATTACTCTGACGAACATTGTAGTTTGGAAACATGATATCAATCCCGCGTTTCGTAGGGCTCTAATGTTTTTTGTAATAATCGTGGGTTTACCGCCACATGCATTTATAACAATCGCTGAGCCCATGATAGGCGAGAACCTACCTTTATTTCTAAACATCATGACGTATCACACGGTTTCCATATATACTTCCGAGAATACAAAAGAATTTTAAGAAAAGTAATAGTTCAGGCAAAAATAATGAAAAATAGTCAGGACATTTTGAGCGCTAGTAACAAAACTAAAGCAATGTGGGATATCGTAAAAAATACAACCACATCATCTCGATACCTTGTAGAGAATGTTGTTTTAAAGGATAATGAAAGAGAAACGAGTAATCCAGAAAAAGTTGCCAATCTCTTCAACAAACACTTTTCTATAATTGCGTCTGATCTCACGAAGGGACTAAAACCACAAAATTCAACATTTTACACTTCATCGAAATCAATATTAGATGTTGGTTCCCCATCATAACTGTTTATTGTGGCATAAAGCTTTTTCGGCCGCATTGCGGCCATCTTCAGTGCTACAATAATAATAATAATAATAATAATAATAGTAATAATAATAATAGAATTAATAATAATAATAATAATAATAATATTCTAAATTACAAAAAAAATTTAAAAATTAAAGAATTAAGAACTTTTTACAGAATATTGTCAAGAATTGGATTTTAAATGGAATCTATTACAAATAATATTATGAAACAAACTGGAGTGAAAGAATACTGGAAAAGTATAATATAAAACGTGTAAATGGAAACAAAATTTTGAATAACAAATGTACATTTTGAAGAGAGGTGAAAATAGAAATTAATAAAAATGTAACTAAATAAATAAATGAATTAATAAATTTAGATGAGCAAACTGAGATACCTATTAGAGGCGGCTGTGGTCCTCAGTCCAGATACAGTCCACAGCCGCCTCTAATAGGAATGTCAGTATGTGTATTAATTTTAAACTGATTTCGTATGATTGAATTCCGCACGTTTATACAAGCTGGCCTCTGATTGCTTGGATGCTAAAATACTTCTAGCGTCTGCCACGAGGTTGCGACGAGCAATGACGCAAGCGCAATCCGCGTGGTTCACCTCTCCTCCCTCCACCCCTGCTACTGGATTCTCGAGTCCCGAAAAGCGAGCGGCGATACGGCGAGCATACGGTTGACAATAAGAAAAGGCTTATGAGAGCAAGTTGCTCGTTTGTGCACAAGAGCGCAGCACACTTGAGCTTGTCAGAGAAATGTTTTCTTTCTCACTCGTGATTCCGTGCATGGTCATGAGCACAAACAGTAGATATAGTGCTGGCCTACGAATTCTCAATTATTATCTAAGAAGTTGAATTCTGACTTAAATATATTGATATATTTTATTTTGGTTCGACATGTATCAATTCACAAGTGATCTCATTGTCAATAGCGCGTGAGAACTAAAGCGGAATTGTTTCTTAACTTGCTTTCAAGAAATCTCCTGATATAAATCTGTTGAAGAAGTTAAACATGTGTTTCAATAACGTAGAATCTAGAGAACATTAAAAACAATGATGTCTTCAGTTAGCATAATTCTTGAGCATCCCCAAACGCACGAGACACGCTACGCCATTACGAGTAGACCAAAACTTTAGTGCATGACATGGATTTTAATTCTCGCTTCGTCACTGGGGTGTTACTTATATTTCCTGTACTGTGTAACAGTGGCGTAGCGTGACTCACACGTTTGGGGATGCTCAACAATAACACACAAAACGTCACTATCAACTACTTCGTCTAACAGGCGAACGCAACACAAAGCAGATACACTGGGACTACTTCCACGATCTCGATTGCTTACGACGGTGTAGGCGCTTCCCACAAAATCCTCAAAGCAGTCAGGGCTGCCGATGTCTTGAAAGCAAATTATACAATGGCTCAGCTTTAATTCTTATACGCGAATGGCAGTAAGACCATTTGTTAATTTAAACATTGCAGACTTAAATAATATGTAATCTATTTAAGAGATAATATAATTTCTTGGATATTAATTAAGAAATAGTAGTCAGGCACTATTTCTACAGTTTGTACCCATGACCAAGCGGGGACTCCCGAGTGAGAGAGAGAAAGATAATTTACTGAACGCCTGAAGTGTGCTGCGCTCTCGTGCACAAACGAGCTTCTTTCCGCAGTAGACGCTAGCGTAAAGCAGTCGGGTTTCTCTGGGCCAAGGGCGAAGAGGGGAGAGGGGGACCTCGCCATCTGCGCATGCGTCATTGCTCGTCGCAATCTGGCGGCAGACGCTGAAGTATTTTAGCATCCAAGCAATCAGGCCAGCTTCAACAGCCCGCCGAATTCAATCATAGGAAAGCAATTTTAAATTAATACAAAACGTGTTTCGCTCAACAGACCACTTGTAAGATTATCAATACAGTATTTAAGGTTCTTATATACGGGGATGCTCAGCATCTCAGCGTCCCCTGACGCTACGCCACTGCTGTGTAAACCCAGTATGCCTCATCATTCCCTATCCGAGTATCCCTCATTGTATTTCAAAACTTTTCAACATCCATCTGTGTGAAGTAAATGTGTTATGGATGTCTGTGTGTCTGTGTGTGTGTGGGTACTGAGTGTCTGTGTGTGTGTGACTGTGTGTCTATGCGTGTGTCTGTGTGTGTGTCTGTGTGTGTGTCTCTGTGTGCGTCTGTGTCTGTGTGTCTATGTGTCGGTCTGTGACTGTGTGTGTCTCTGTGGGTGTGTCTGTGTGTGTGTCTGTGTGTGTGTCAGTCTGTGTGTCTGTGTGTGTGTCTGTGTGCGTCTGTGTGTGAGTGTCTGTCTGGGTGTGTCTATGTGTGTCTGTGTGTGTGTCTGTGTTTGTCGGTGTGTGTGTCTATGTGGCTGTATGTGTCTGTGTGTGTCTGTGTGTGTGTCTGGGTGTCTGTGTGTGTGTCTGTAAGTGTGTCTGTGTGTGCGAGTCTGTGTGTGTGTCTGTGTGTCTGCGGGTCAGTGTGTGTGCCTGTGTGTGTCTGTGTGTATGTCTGTGTCTGTGTGTGACTATGTATTACTATGTATGTCTGTGTGTCTGTGTCAGTGTGTGTCTGTGTGTGTCTGTGTGTGTGTCTCTGTGTGCGTCTGTGTCTGTGTGTCTGTCTGTGTCTGTGTATGTGTCTGTGTGTGTGTCTGTGTGTGTTCTGTGTGTGTGTCTGTCGGTGTGTCTTGTGGTGTCTGTGTGTGTCTGTGTGTGCTGTCTGTGTGTGAGCTCTTGTGTGGGTGTGTCTAGTGTGTGTGAGTCATGTGTGTGTCTAGTGTTGGTGGCTGTGTCTGATGTCAGTGGCATGTGCTGTCTTGTGGTGTCTGTGTGTGTTGTCTGTTGTAGTGTCTGTGTTGTGTCTGTGTGTGGTCTGTCGTGTGTCTGGTGTTGGTTGTCGTGTGTCTGTGCTGTGTCTGTGTGTGTCCTGGTGTGTCATTGTATATGTGTCTGTGTGTCTGTGTGTGTGTCTGTGTGTGTGTCTGGTTTTGTGATGTCTGTGTGTGTCTGTGTGGTGTCTGTGTGTGTGTCTGTGTGTTGTCTGGTGTACGGTGTGTGCTTGTGTGTGTCTGTGTGTGTGTCCTGTGTGGTCTGTGTGTGTCTGTGTGGTCTGTGTGTGTCTGTGTGTGTGTCTGTGTGTGTGTCTGTGTGTGTCTGTGTGTCTGTCTGTGTGGTGTCATGTGTGTGTCGTGTGTGTGTCTGTGTGTGTGTCTGTGTGTGTGCTGTGTGTGTCTGTGTGTGTCTGTATGTGTGTGCTGTGTGTCGTATGTGTCTATGTGTCTGTGTGTGTCTCTGTGTGTGTCTGTGTGTGGGTCTGTAGTGTGTCTTGTGTTGTGTCTGTGTGTGTGTCTGTGTGTGTGTCTGTGTGGTTGGTCTGTGTGTGTCTGTGTGTGTGTCTCGTGTGCCTGTGTGTGTGTCTGTGTGTGTGTCTCTGTGTGTCTGTGTGTGTGTCTGTGTGTGTGTCTGTGTGTGCTGTGTGTGTGTGTGCTGTGTGTGTGTCTGTGTGTGTGTGTGTGTGTGTCTGTGGTGTCTGTGTGTGTCTGTGTGATGTCTTGTGTGGTGTCGTGTGTGTCTGTGTGTGTGTCTGTGTGTGTGCTCTGTGTGTGTCTGTGCGTTGTGTCTGTGTGTGTGTACTGTGTGTGTCGTGTGTGTCGTTTGTCTGTGTGTGTCATGTGTGTGATGGTCTGGTGTGTATGTCGTGTGTGTCTGTGTGTTTGTGTGTGTGTGTGTCTGCTGTGTGTTCTGTGGTGTGTGTCTCTGTGGTGTGTCTGTGTTGTCTGTGTGTGTCTGTGTGTGTGTCTGTGGGTCTGTGTGTCTGTGGTGTGTCTGTGTGTGTGTCTGTGTGTGTGTCTGTGTGTGTCTGTGTGTGTCTGTGTGTGTCTGTGCTGTGTCTGTGTGTGTGTCTGTGTAGTGTCTGTGTGTGTGTCTGTGGTGTGTCGGTGTGTGTGTCTGTGTGTGATCTGTGTGTGTCTGTGTGTGTCTGTGTGTGTGTCTGTGTGTGTG